>CANUEZ040000182.1:6140000-6270000 GCA_948099385.1 Fasciola hepatica | reverse complement strand
ATTCCCGAAAGTGATGAGTTTCGTGGTCTGGTGGACTTATTGCATATTTGAGATCAGGTGTTTCAAAATTCTACTGTGCTGGATAAGTAAGGTACGTTTGGGGGGGGGGGCTAATTGACCGGGGCAACTCTGAGCTTGAGGACAAGATTTCGGGAAGAATACGTCAGGGAGAATTATTGAAACCAATTCAGAGCAATGAAAACCTTTGTGATAGAGATAGAGAGAAGAATGAAGACAAGCAGTTGGCAAGAAGTTGAACGGGGGTTGCAGATCGGATATCACATATGGATCGAGAGTAAGCCAGATGATTAAGTCATGGTAATGTTCTAGAATGGCAGTATAAGAAGGACTGTCCCCGATCCAAATATGAGTGAAGCCATTGACCGTTGGACTTATTTGAACCCATCATTCCGTAGAAAACTAGGACCGGATAAGTACATCCCACACATTGGGTATGAGCTTTCTCTTGAGACGCGTAAGGTGAACTGGGAAAAATCGAGAAAGTGAGGGGCAGGAGGAGAAATTCGATAGTAAAATTGCCTTGGAAAGGGTGACCCACGGTAATCGAAATGCTGGCGAATCGTATCTACCAACAACGTCGTATTGTTAACATTATAACTTACACAAGGGGGAGAAGTACTTCTCATCAGCTGCGTTGTCCCGTCTACACTTGCTGAATGGGTCTGAGTGATTGGATTTTTCCGGTATGTGGGGTTTTATGCTTAATTTGTACAAAAAGGAAGCTTTTCCTCGACCCAACAGGAAATTGGCCCTTTTACTCCATTAAAGTAAATATAAACTGATTGAACCAGTCAGAGAGTTACGGGATACGGTTTACGTGATCCTTTGACGATCATTGCATCGTATGCAAATTTTCGTACTGAATTCGAAGCTCTTATCTTTGCGCTCTTTCAAAGTCATCCGTCTTCTACTAAGTACCACACACTTGGAAAATGGTTACAACAACAAAACGGTTCCATCAAAGACCAAAATTTGAAAGCACAGAGGTGGGAAAAATATATACTTAAAAAAGACCAAACAAGGGACACAGTTATTTACCAGCTTGTCCAATCAGGCGAATTGCACTCTGTTGAGGAAATCCGGGCACACGAGCGATGCAAGTGAAATTGATCAACTGATGCAACAACCAGTCACTCCAAATCCGTGGTCCTGGATACCCGGATTGCCATGGGGTGGGGTAGACCCCGGAAGTCGTCGATAACATCGGGTGACGATGGTCCGATTGGACCGGTTTCCATTTTCGATCCAGTCGCGGAGGCATACTGTCTCGGTACAAATTGACCGCCAAGCGTTCTCCGTGTCCATGTAACTGGGGCGGCTGACCGGTTGATTTCACTCGATACCAAGTAACTGTGGCTTTTGGGTTCGAATCCGTACTGCACTGTGGTGTTTGGAACAAATTGAACGCAAGGCAGTAGCGAAAAAACTTGATCTTGATAACTTCGTTTCATCGATAGCACGGTGCGCTTAACGTTTACGTATTATATGCCGGGCTGTGAGGCAAATGTGGTGTCAAAATGGAGAATGCAAAAATAGAAACAAGACTTTTCGGTTGCTTCATCGCACACCTGTTTTTAATTTTGGAAAGTTTTTCCCGTATTTTTGAGCTCAAATTTTTATAAGCACGCCACACAACATTCGTGCCATTGAAATAGGTTCATGGTCACGTCCTTGAAAGATTCCAACTATCGAAAATCCTCACCGCTTGAGTCTCAACTACGGAATGGGGTTTGCAACGACGGCGACCTGTGCTGATGTCAACTTCCTAATACTCCCTTGCCAGGTCACGATCTGAATGCCACGTCGCTTTTCACAGTCATATCGATGAGACGAAAAAAGTGCTTAGGCTAGTAGACTATGAGTTGGCATGCTCTGAATGTATCCAAGCGACTGGACGTGGTGCAGAGTGAGTACTTCTGTTAGACGGCGGCTATCCACACCCAACACATAACGATAAGCCTCATGATTGCTCACTCTGTGTTCCCGCCAAAGACAAGCTTCGGACACATTTAGGGGTTGGATACGGAAAGTGGCTTAGCTTCCTTAGCGCGAAGGCGCCAGGATTTCCAACCGTAGAGCAAGACGTTGCACACGCTGGCGTTGTACATTCATACGTTCAGTGAGTGATGGATGTTGTGGTGGTGAAAAAAAGTGACTCGGGTTCACGGAAGCCAGGCTGGCCCTGACTATTCCTGATGTGATCTCTTCTTCAACACCAATTCCAGCTGCAACATAGCTCCCAAGGTACTTAAAGCTACTGATCAGTTTAAACTATTCATCACAAGGAATGAAAACTGGAGTCAGCTCCTTCCAGTCTTATAAAAGCGCTTTGCACTTAGTAGGAGCGAAGCACATAACGCTTCTGGACACCTCAGTCGTCAAGCTTTTCAAAACTTATTTCGTTCCCCATGCGCTATCAGCCGGCAAAATGATGAGTATATTTTATATTTATTCTCGCTGCCGGGAGCTTGAAGCTGAATTTTAAGAACTCTGTAAGTCTGCTGAACTTTAGAAGGTCCTCGGAAGAAAGTTGTTGATAAAAAATTCTCATACTTTACGCCGACGACGGATGAAGTAAAGGATTTTTCCGATTATTCATTCAAAACATTTACAGTAATACATAGAGTAGGAATCATTGCATTAGGACCAAACTGATAACGGTCGGAAAAACGGTACCATGCTTATATGTACATATGCATGTATATGTATGTATATATATATATATATACCTATATACGCTGTATAGACTGTGAAGGTAGTAAAGTGTTTGGTTTATAAGGATGCTGTGTACTGAGCGGTTGACATGGAACAGTATTCCCAGAAGAGATTGCAGCCAATTAGAAGCTGCCAACGGCCCATGAGTGGTCTACTTTGGACTCATGCCCGTTTACGTTTTTGTAAATTTTTAATTTAGTGTATTGCAGACATGATACTTCCGATAAATTTTAATAGTTAAATTTGGCTTTTAAACCACAAAACTACGCAAGTGACAGCCTTTGCACTTGCCTATAACATCTTCCAAGATTTGAACGCAAGCGTGATCCCGAAGAACACCTCGAAACTGCTCGTTTGCTATTTACCGGAAGAATGGGGAATTGAGGCCGCATATGCAGAGCAGTTTATCTTCAAGAGCCAAGAAAGTCGAGGCTGAGAAGTCGAAGTCGATGAATCTCTGCTAGTTTTCCTAGGTTCTTGGTAGTTGAGCTTGGCGTTCAAGTGACAAACGTTTTGCTGTCAAGCGAGATGACGGGCTTTGCTCTCGCCTGTTTTTATTAGGAATTCTGTTGTAAGTGGCTAGTTGACCCGATCGGAAACAGTCAACCAAAACCAAACTTTCTCCTCTGTCATCCCTTATTCTTTCTTGTGAATGTTTTCCGCCACTTCCATCACTGATTGAACCACACAGTGGACGTTGACCACTGTAGACGTTTTGACTGATGCGTTTATCTCATGTGACCTTAGACTCTTTCTGACATAGATATTTGCGTTTGTTTTGCTCATTTGATTTGCAAACAGTTGCTTATATTGTTTCGCTTGGACGGACTCGAATCGGCGAAGCGGTCATCGTTGAAGTTAGTCTTTCATTTCTGTAATACGTATGAATATCTGCATAAAGAACCGTGCTTGGGCACAATCTGGCTTTTTTCGTCCGCGTGACTCAACCGACAGCTCAGCGTCAGTCACACCTGTACTTAGAGTTAGTTATGGTCTATCAGTTATCAGCCTGAGCTCCGTAAAACACATCAATGTTCAAAACAGTTGACAATATTGGCGAATTGGTTGGTTTGTTGGTCAGTCCTCATTCACCAATATAATCAGTAACCAGTGAACTCTACTGGCTGAATTTGTGTTCCATTGATTGTTTACCGCTTTTGAAGAGAAGGATGTAATTACAAGGATAAACTGGCGCGAAACAGTTGGTAGCCGGGACTTCACGAACGACACTGAAACCTGAGGTTTAATGGCTGCTGAAATGTGACTTTTCGAACACCGCCACTAATGAGTTCAGAAGTATGTGATTTGAACTCTCTAGGAATTGAGTTTCATGTGCGTATTCAAATCAAGAACAAGAAACCTTGGCCATGGATCAAAATGTCCCAAGACTACATTTTTGTGCTTTTTTCTGGAGTAGATTGACTAATTTGCTTAAAAATATCGTTTAGGTGATCCGTTTCAATGGGTCTGTTGATGTGGGTGGTCAAACGATGATAAGCATATGAAATGATTCGCCGTGCGGCACCAGTGCGCAGGTCATCACTGAAAACCAAGCTTACTGACAAAAGTCAGTTCTTTAGGAGAAAAATACGGAAATTCCAACTGTTGCGAATTCTTCGGTAGTTTATGAAACCTTTTGCACCATTCAGAATGCTCGACTTGGAATGTGCCAAACAGAAGTCTCATGAGGACCAATCAGGGAACACCAATGGTGTGGTAAAACAAAAACATCACACACTTGTACATTTTTTGATGCAAATCCATATTTTGGGAATGACTCGGAATAGCCTCGTGGAAACGTATGTGACTCACCACGGTGCACCGCTCGCTCGAGTCCCGGTGGTCTATTGGTGGTTATACACTGCTGATGATTCAGAACCTAGATGAAATAGCCGGGTGTTTGTTCCATAATTTCCCACAATGAATTAAACATTGGTTATTGTACAACAAATCAATTTTATTCACACATACTTAGACGCCCTGTTGCAGAAAGTAATGTTAAGATTCTGAGAACTCTCCTGAACTCTAGAATCTCGCGGTTGTTTGGCTCTTAAGCGGATACGAATTATCCTTCTTGATCCTCGTGAGCTGGTATTAGGAGAAACGGGTTATGTCTTACCGTAGACAGGTAGTTTTTATGCATTTTCGTCACTACCAATCACCCACTTTGGTTAACGTAGCTATTATTGCACTCGACCTTGCATGTGACGTATCTTCTGTGTTCCATTTTTGGGTTGTCATTTTGGTTTTGATATCTGTCTTTGTAGTATTATTAGTCTTATATTAGACTGAAATTTCTTCGGATCCGAGTAGTCATGCAGTCATCTCCGATATGTTCATGATGTACGACAGTACTTTTTGTTGTTATTAATTTTTGGTTCCATATTCAGTTCGTATGAAATATCCTGGATACGGTCTAAAATATGCGCTGAATCTGGTCCAATCTGATTTCAATGCACCTCTCATTCAGGACTTCATTTCTAGCTGACTACCTGTCACACGATAATTTTACCCAGTTTGAAAGGGGAACGAGAATTCTTGATTTGCTAACTTCCACCCTCTCCAGAGCGCAGTATTTTTTATTCACCTCACAACGTGAGGCTGGCAAGTCCCATTAACACTTTCGTTCGGGAGATGGTTTATACAAAAGAAATACAACGTACATTGAGCCAAACGACTTGTGGATACAGCTCATCCACGTGCACGATACTTGGAAATCGCGTGACCTGAGACAATCGATCACGGACGGGCCAATTGGTGGTTGGTGGTTGGACGTCAACAAACTGAACCGCGTCACCCGCAATCCGAGGTCCATCTGCAGGGATTTTTCAGAAGGTACAATTATCCAGTTTTCCCATTCATTAGAACACAAGTCGCTAGATGCAAGCTTTTCATTAACTCCACTCCACAGAGGACGAAAAACATCAGTGTATATACGGTACAATGAGGGAGAAAATATACAAGCAAAGTAGACTAGACTGAAACTCTTACAGTGGGGGAGCCTGAGCTCTGTTGGGTTGACGCCAAGGTGAAAGAAGCATTTTTTGTGTTACACGATTTCGGGCACAGAAAGCGCGCTGATGCGTCGTGATAAACACCATACAAAATGTACAAATAATAGAAGGTAAAGTGATATGAGAGATACACAAACTTCGTTAATTCATCTCAATCGTAGACGCAAGCCAGTTAGTCACATTTAGATCGAAAGAACGCATTTATCTTTGGCTCAGCGAATGCCTGTGATTATGGAGAAGCAGACAAAATCTCCGACTCTTTTGATCACTTCTAGTGACCCAGTTCTCATTCTCTGAATCAGTGGGGCTTTTTCAGTGCAACCCAATTCACTGTCATCTACGTGCACACTATACTACTTAAAAACGACTCAAAAATAGCACAAGACTTTGCAGTCCACATCTTTTACCTCTTTATGATAAGTAGCGAAATGGAAAAGGACAAGATGGGTAACTATTTTGTTCGGCTAGACAATCCCAAGATTTCGTGCTTTCCGTGAAAGGTCACAGACGGACCGAGTTTTGGGGATTCCGTTTTTTTTTCTAGTCCTATTATCCTCCACTCGACTGCTTGTAGGCCAAATTTGATGAGCACCGTTAATATGGTGTTTCACCCCGTGTGTCGACCTGTGTATTGCAAACCCATAAGATTCAGTTAACGTTCACGTGACCTGAACATGTGATCGATGTTTCCCATTTCCTGGGGCCATTTTACTTGAAAAACTATGTTCGCTGTCCAATGCTATTTTGTTTTCGTTCTGATTTCCACACTGGGGGTTTCAAATCTCGGCTAAGTCCCACACAAGAAACCCGACTAAACGTTTACTCCCATTATCTAACGTAGTACATTATGCATAATAAACCGAGGCACAGATCTTCAACTAAATGTGGCACTTAAACTGCGGAAAGTAACATACAATCGACTTTCGGTCGTGAATTATCAGTGGTTCTTTCACAACCATTCTCCCGGTGATGAACTAAACGGTGATTTTGCATAATAGTGACGGGTTTGGCACTGTTTCGTCATTTGGAAAATAGATGCACCACTCTCGTTCTACAGAATTGCAACAAAATCCTCCATCCACACAACATAAACACATGAAGTTCAGTGCAGCATTGTAAACTATATCATACATGGATCCATTAAATGGCATCGGAAAGGGGGAATAGTTTATTTATTCTTTGTTTGAATGAATTACACTGCATGAATGCAGTTTGTACGGAGTACATATCATGGTTACAAGAACCCACTACCTAATAAGGTCCTGAGAGGCCAAGCGTGGTAACAAGTCGAGCAAAAACCGGGCGTACTATTTCCCGCCGAAGTGACCGGTGGCCGCGGCGAGATTCGAACCCCAACCGGTTATCATATTGTCCTCGAAGGTGCCAAATCCTATTACCGTAGAAGAGGAGACATCATGTGGTGCCGTGAGTCATTATTGAGGTTTATTTTGCCCCCAAAATATAACAAATGGGCTGTATCCGTTGATTTTTGTAGAAGTTTGTCATTTTCAATGGCAAAGTTGCACCGTTTGGTGGAATTTGTATTCGAATTAGTTGAGAGCGTCGTTTCAAGAATTGCTACTACTATATCTAGCCCGGTACATGTGGTCTTTTCTGAGGAAAATAAAATTCGAGAATATGGTCTGTAATATAATAACGTTACAAATATCACGTGAGGCTTATTTGGTTATCTGAAGATGTCTTATCAATTGCTACCATCGGAGCGATGATACTATTATTACTACTCCTCATACAACTATTACTACTGCTATGAGATGCGTTGGGCAAAAATGCTGTTTATTATAAACCATTCATTTGGCAGATCGATAAAGTCTACCAAGCATTACGGAACTGTTTGTGCACATCCTCGGCATGCCGTCCAATATGAGGGCAGTGGTAATCCGATCGGGGATACCATCATGTGGTTTACATGCATTTCTTCATCGTATTGCTTTCAGTCCGTGTGACTTACTCACGGCTTTGTTTCTTCATAACTGTCCAGTATTTTGTTTAGGTAATTAACTACTTACTTATTCGGCAAGTATCATGTGTACCCCACCATATTAATACTAGTACTATTCACAATAGTAGTAATAATAATAATAATATTAGGGAAAATAACCATAAGGGCTCACTGTAGGTGCTTTGGTGACTTCATGTTTCTTGAAATCACTGTTTTGCTTTTTTGGGAAGTACAGTTAGTTTTACTCATTGTCAGTTTCTCTGCGATGATCAGGACACCCATCTGATTGTCGACTTGTCATCAACATTCCGGTCCTCTAAGAAAGTAGAAAATCGAAAGATTTCTCGTTGATGCTGTGTGTTTGAGTGTGTGGACTTACCTCTGTGTGTTGGCTTGTTTGAGTAATGTCAGCCTCGTGTTCCCTTATGTACTTAATCTCAACAGCCGGACAAATAGCTTCCACTGGTTGAAACACATTCTGCCAGCATCAGCATCCCCTCAGACCCCATCTCTCCCGCTTTCCAGATAAGAACAGCGCGAATGAAGTCTTTCGTAGTATTTACGATGACGGCATACAACCGTTTACTTTGGCTGATCGTATCTCATTTGTACGGGCGTACTATTTTGTCCGTTGTATTTCTCGACCAGAGTTAACGAACCAATCAGTGGACTGTTCCTTCAGTCGGCTGGAATTTAGAATCTCATCGTCCACAGTTTGGTCTGATAAAATGAAACATTTCTGTTCAGTGCTTCACTATCCTCGTTCGCATGCCGAACAGAGGGAACAATCCGTGATCTCAGATGTTCCCGTAATATGAGAATGTAGTGACATCATTTCTAACAAAAAGGTCGTTGTGTTACGTTCTCTGTACCCATTCATTACCCGCTATTCTGCGCACTGAATAAGTCGAAGTGTTTTGCTGGTATGCCTGATGTGAGTGGAAAAATTCATGCCGGAAAACCACAAAACTTGGAGTGGAAGTTGTTGTATTCCAAAGACAATTATCTTTTATAGCAATAAACGAAAATGATTTTGCAGTAAATCAAATAGTGTGAAAATGTTTCAGGAATCTACAGATGTTCTAATTCTCATAGACTCAGTGTCGCTTTATTTTGACAAGCGAACTGTCTACCCTCGATCGATAGCCAAATATCATGAAGACAATGGAAAAACAACTCGCTAAATAATTGGAATTAGATTCACTTCTATTTCAATACAGAGATTGAAAGGGTGGAGGGGTGTTTGAGTAGTAAATTATCATACTGCACACGATATATTCGCAACAGTGTTCGAATATGCTGAGAGCTTTGTATCTACAATGCTGAGGTAAGGCGTAGGGTATTGGAAACTGGAGATCAGTCATCGGAGCAAGTGCTGAATCGAAACAGGCTAGGGTGGTTGTAACGTGCCTCGTACATAAACTTCCTTGGTGTACCTTAATGTCCGAGGTAGTTAGAACTTGGTGAGATGATTGCGATGATTTTTAGTCATGAAATAGCAAAAAGGTATGAGAACTTTGACCAGTGTACTTGGTCAAGATAGACGTATTAAGCTTCCGAATTGGGATCCCCAAGACCCACTGACCTGATGGTTGGGGAGATGTCAGAGTACACGGTTAGGTGCCACGGTAAGTGGTGTGGTCACGTTTGAGCTCTTTCCTCTCTGTCTGCACGATTTCCATCTATGATGTTCATTTCACTTTGATCGTTTTTTATGGCCGCATTTGTTTTGCACCTGGCTCGAAGATGCTCTGAGGCAGCAATTGTGACCGTAATACCGGAGTGTGAGGTTAATGGTTGAAGGAACCCAAAGGAACTGAACTGATTGATGTATTTAGAAAAAACTGAAGCTGTTTGGGATAAATTAGTTAAATAAATAAGTGGCCTTTATTTTTAACCAAGTTATCAACAGCCATGGAAATAAGTATATTAACGTTGTTGATAATATTACTAATAATTAGCCCTATCATTATTGTTATCAACGGAATGAACATCATCATTAGAACCGTCAGCAACAGTGCAAATATGTTGAATGAACATAGATATCGCAATCGTGAAGTTGGTGAGTTTGGCACTCAAATTCCGAAGGTAATATTGTTAGATATGGTGGCATTATGAATCCCGTTGGTGGTAGGCTATAATCCGCTGCCGCTTGGTTAGTAATCGTGCTTGATCTGTAAGGACTTTATGTGGTTCTCCACTCCAAGTTCTGGGGTCTGGCTGCTGGCTATCCCTAACAGTGCAGTGGGCCTTCGAGGTTGTGGAGTATATCCGCTCCATCGCACTCTCACACAAACAAGTACGGAAAAGGAATACGCCAATCTCTGCACAGATATGACCGAGATACGGATGAAATTGTCGCATTATGGCACAAACGTTTTACTTTACGGCACCTTTCTCTTGGCGACTAATGAATACAAATATATTCCAGGTCGTCCTACCTCTTTGTAGAGAATATAACAGGACGAGTCCATTAAATTCACCGTTTCGTATATGGCATTAGTCCACACACAAACACGCACACGTGGGTGAATGTGAACCACAGATGGAAAAATCAACGATATTCCTATACATTCCCTATTACATCATACCGTGAGATGTGCATATTATTCTCCGACTATTAATACGTTGACTGGTCTTTATTTACTGTGAATCATTTGGGCTACTCAGGCATAAAGTCCACCAAGTCAGCCAATATATCAATAATAATCCTGTGCCCCGTCAAGTGCACAGCCTTCACCTCTTAGGTTCAACGCGGAGGAAGAGCATCAACCTGTTCCTCCAAAGTTGCCAAAGAATTCTCCATCACAATCAGATCCGGACTGTTTAGGAGGCCACTGCGACCCGTGAACGTTCAAGATGTCTGTAATTTCGCCGCGGTAAAATAGTATAACATATGAATCGATAAGTCCACAGCTATAAAATGGACATCGTCCTGTGGGACATAACCTGAAGCATAGCCCGGAAGCACAGTAGTCTTTTGAGAAAAAATGTCTGACCTGATATATTGGAAACATTTATTTTTTGAGCCCGACAGATAGTGCATTGTTAAACAAAACGGTTATTTATGATTCGGTGCAGCCCTTTATCAACCTGCTCCGTGAATTTTACCCCTTCAAAACCTTTCGAATGAGAGTCTTTAGGATCCGCTTATCATCAATCACGGCTTCCTGAGCTCTCTGAGTCTCACCGCAGGACTTGCAAAGCAAGTTGATAAACGGAACTATGAGCGGTTCAGTTTGAACCCCTTCGTGATGATAATGTGACAGTTTCTGATCCTGCGTGCGCACTTTTCCATTGTCGTGGAAACAAGGCGGACATTTGACTGATCACGCTCATTTGACCATGATGAGAGGTCATACATTGCAAACAAACAGATGGTTTTGCTCATGAGCCTATCATCAACCGCGAGTTGGAAATTGAATCGCGAGACTTTTGTAATCCGTTTCGTTTCTTTCCGTTGACTGTACACACGATAAGACGCTCCTGTGGGAAAAGTGGCTTCTTTCAGGATCAGCATTTTTTTTATCACCGACGGAAACCACTTTCTAAGAAACTTCACCTTCATAGTCCTAGTAGCCATGCAGATCAGATATTTAGTTAAACTTGAACTTTGAATCGCCCGAAGAATCTCCTATGATAACCAGAATCACGTGCACTTAACTTCCCAGAGAATAGTACAAAGCTAAGGTGAACACTATTAGGTATTACAGAATTCAATGTTTTTAACTTTTGATCAGTATGATTTAACTAAAGGAACGAAAAGAACTTCCATTAAAATTAAAAAAAACACTTGTGTTTATGTTTATTTGCAGGTTTTTCGCCCTTGGGTCTTCCATCGATCTCCCGGAGTGACCTTGACATTTCACGGTTAGCAGTTACTGAAACTTGATCAGCTGACCTTCTGAAATTTGAGATTTGGACTTTTTCTGTCGTAATTTGAAAAATGTTACTTTGTGAATACTACAGTGGAGTGCCACGCATGCTTTCACGTGTGCTACAGTTGGAAATTTTTGTCCCCAGAAATGGCGATCGTGCCTTTCCCCATGAAGTCAATGGACAAAAGTTCAAATTCCGACTCAGGCAAACATGAAATACTCAAGAAATAGCTTTGTGTTCTGGCACTCGTAGACAAATTCCACAATTAAACATGTTGAAATAGATAAATCGTATACGATCTCTTGAATTATGGGAAAATAAACTAAGACAAGAAATAACACACAACCCAAAACAACCAACTATAATCCAATCCACCTAACCCCAATTATCTCAGTTGTCAAAAAGGCACGAGGCCGTATTTGTAAAAAAGACAGTAGTGATGGCGAATAAGTTAAATAGCATTTTTCAAGGTCATCAGACTAGTCAAGGTCAAGTCTGTGGGACTTTGTCAGTGCGCTGACAGAGTGCCTTCGACTGGTAGTAAACGTTTTGCTGCCCAATTCACCAAGCTTGGCTATCAGACTCTTATAAAAACTATTCAACTGACCTACGGATATTATCTGCGCTCAAAGTTATTGAGCAGGTCTATACTCTAACAAACTTTTTTCCTAATTTTTCGCCTCACTTTCTCCCATTTTTGTACTCTCGGCAGGATGCTTTAATGGAGTCAAACATGAAGAGCAGTGAGTCATGACATGATGGAATTCCCAATCTAAAAGATCCTGCTATGGTCAAAATTGAATGCAGAGATAATATCACAGAAATAACAACATGCTGAGTGAGGGAGAAACTTGTTACTCGTACATGGGAAAACTTTACAAAATCTCGTTTCACCGCAGGAAACAGTGGTGAGGATACTTACAGAGCACATTTAGGACTAACGTGCCTGTGGCACTGGCCAAATGATCACTGCCCATTTCGGACCGAGCATGTAAACTTTTGGTCCGAATTGGTCCCGACACCTTTTCAGACATTCTCTGAGACTGTTCGTCAGCAGTGGCTCGATAGTAGTAGTTGTCCGGAAGTTCACTTTGGACTGTACAAGACAAGATCTGACCGTTTGTTTCTCTGGTAGGTAAAAGTTCTAGCCACGAGGCATTGACATCAAAAGTGCGACTAGTTGGAGAGAAGAGTGCCGGTTTGGAATGAGTGGCTCGTCGGTGAGGAATAGTTGGATGATCACTGACTGGATGGGTAGGTGCAGTTCCCGTAGGTGTACCACTGACATATGGTTCGGTACTGGATAATTTTGTATCAAAGGCTTTTGGAAAGATGCTCCATCTGTGAATCGATTATATGTTTGAAAAGTACACTTTTAGAATCAAAATAAAATATGGCAGGACATTCTTGTAATGATTAGTAAAAAGCAATGGAATGTTATTGAGTGTCGCGAATTTTATCACTATTTTAAGCCAAAAACTGACACTGTCATCACTAGCTGACAAAGAAAAACCTTCCATTAAAATCCTATATTGTGGTTTTGTGGCACGAAAATGGATGAGCCAACAATTTCAGTGACGACAAATCGGGTGATAGTGAAGGGTTTTAGACCTGTGAACTTATAGTCAGTATTTTACTGTTATTTCATCCCGCCAACCGATGTGAAACCTCATGTGACATACTTTGTGTTTTTACAGCAAATTCTACTTCAGTACTAACTGTAAGATTGTCTCCGACTTGTAGATGTAAACCATAAGCGTGTTTTTTTAAGAAAATGTTTTTACTTTATTTTATATTTGTTACACAGAAATAGCACAGCCTTTCACGAATGCGGCCGCAGCTGATCAAAGGCTTCCAGAGGGGGATCTGATCGACAGTGGCGGGACTCGAACCCGGGGACCACAATCGTTCGTATTTCATCACAGTGATCGTTTATCGTGCTCGAGGAACACAGTAGATCTAATTTCAATCAAAGTTCATTGGATTTATTGTGAGCACCTACAGAGAACTGTCCGTTCTCACACAACTAACAGTATTATGTGTGTGTGTACGAACTGTTTCAGTTTATTGTTTGGTACATTTAGTTAGACGAAATAATCTCAAACGGAGCGAGGTGGATATCAGCACCGAACAAATAGCTCAACATGCAATGTCAACGCGCAGTTCGTTATTCAAAGTCTGGGGAAGTTCTTATTCCATCAACTGCGTTACATACCATACCAGTTACAGTGTAAATCTATGGATTCGCGACTGTGGCACAAATCCGAATGGAGTACACGAATGTAAAAGCTTGTAATACAAACGGACAAAGCTTACGTGTAGCTTAGTTCCGTGTCTTTCGGGTTCCGTCTTGTGGGATAGCAGCGAAATCGTACCGGATGAAACTCCACTATACTGGTGTCTGTGGAACTCGTGTCGACCAGTTCAATTCGAACCTCGTCCACGTCTAACGCGAGGAATAGTTGTTCCGGTGAGGTGCAGGATGAAAAAAGAATAGACTTTCAAGGATATGTCAAACAATGCTTTGACTGTATGCTCTTGTGTGTGAACAGTTTACTATTTCGGAAATAATCCAGAGATAATTATCCCAGATTGTCAAGTCTTCCTACTGCGAAAAAGCAGTCAAACCAATTATCAAGTCCTAGAGTTCGCGGAAAACAGTCTCATTGACATCATTAAGATTGACTCTAGGGGAAATGGGACCGGTCTCTTCTAAGGCTTGATGGCATGATTCACACCTAGTTACAGGCGCTTATTTCTGTGTAAAACGATCGTAGCTTGATTACTGGTGATGATGACGATGACGATGCTAGTGATTCGGATGAAGATGATGATGATGATGATGATGGTGATGGTGATGATGATGATGATAATGGTGATGATGATGATGGAGTAGAAATTTTTGTTACCACGTAGTCTGTCCTGACATCCCAGGAGAAGTTGATGATCATTCAGCGAGTTACGATGAATTCATTGGTCCATTGGTTTACCCCTAAAGCTCAAAATTGAATTGCCTTCATCTTTACCACTTTAAGATTGATTTGCCGTATTATCATAAAGACTTGGAAAGCTGTAAATTTAATTAGAGAACCGAAACCAATGGTTGATTGTCACATCCCTAAGGCGGATTTCATTAGTCAGCTGGCCACAAGCCTCTCTGTTGTACAACTGGCCGATAAGGCTATTCCTCTATATATAGACGTACATGAGTGACGTATTTTGAACTTCGAGCAATTGGGGGAGCGAAAGAAACCGCTTTAGGGAGTGTGAAGTGACGACATCAATTTGTGTCAGAAAGTAACCTATTTTGTGAATTTGTCACATGCATCAAAATGCTTGCTAAAGATAGAGTCCGTTAGAATATCCCTATTGATATCGATTCAAAAAGAAAGCATTTTGAGAGATTTACTGACAAGATCATTTTTTTCCTCTTAAACCGGGGAAATTTCTGAAGGGCAGCAAGATCAAAGAGGGAGAATACAAGAGGTTACAAATTGAAGTACAAAAGTTTAAGGTACTCCGAGGTTTCATAGTCCTAGTGATAGAACTGAGGTGAGGATCGATTCAACTGGACTAGTCCAGCAAAGGTTGTGAGCTAGAATAACTCCTAGGAAACGGATGGAAGAAGCTTTAGGGCGATGTTGATCATCAATGGAGAGATATAGGTTGTCTTTAGAAACCGTTTGGTAGCGTGATCCACACTGTAGACGGAAGGGTACGTCGACGTATTTTGGGATGTTAAGGGAAAGAGAATGGGAAGTAGACCAGTAGAAAAGTTCATCTAGACGGTTCTGAAGTTAGTTCAAACTTTCTTTTTCGGTATGGGGACGTCCAAGTTAAGCAGCATTGGTGTACTTTCAGCCGATAAGATTGGGTGAAATGGGGAGTTCACCAGTATAAAAGTAGAAAGGGAATGGGGTCTTAAGGTCACCGTGAAAACATCCGAGTTAACTGGAAGAGAAGACGAGTGTAGGTTACCACAAGAAGTAATGTGTATGCGATTAGCAAAATAATTACGTAGGATGTTCAAAGTACGAGCCTCAGCCCCTTTATCATGTAGAATATTTGGGAGAGTACAGTGACGAAAAGAACCGGATGTTTTGACACAGTCAAGAGAAAATTAGCCTAACAGTACGGACACCGAGACCAAGAGTAGAAGCAATAAAATAAACAACGCGGCCGACAGCATCGGGGGTTGACAGAGAGTGAACTTAGAGAACCACGTGGTGGAGGAGAGCGTTCTCAAACACTTTCTGCCAGGCAGATGTGCAGACTATCGGACGATATTTGTTGGATCATTTATTGGCTACAGGTGTGATGCTAGCAGATCTCCAACAAACGAGATTCGCCCCGGAACCAATACAACGGTTAGATAAATCAATCAAAGGGGATATGAGTTCAAAAGATCAGGTTTTTATTAACATTGGTGATAGCAAGTAGGGGCCAGCAATCTTATGGGAATCGACTTTTTGTGAGACTCTAAGAAGAGAACCAGTTATAACTGGGTCGGATTCGTGGGATTCCTTTCATGGAGGGGGAAGTGAGGATGCTCCCGAGTTCACGCGGAACTGGTGATTCAAATCTTTGACGCTTAGTTTCAGCTTCGGCCTGGCCTAAACAACTGTTTCAAAGATTTCCACATCTCATGGCCTTTTTTGTTACCCAGCACTGTGTCTATGTACGGAGTATTCTGATTTCGTACTTTAGTCTTGATGATAGTGGATAGCCTTTTTACAGCATGATGCCAGTCCACGTTGTGAACCCCTTCCTTGGCTCTACGGAACCTCTTCAAGTGAGGCGACGAGAACCTATTGGGTCGAACATGATTGGTTTCCATGAGGCAACACAAGCTCCAGGAAAATTTGAGTTAGTCAGTTAGGTGTTCACAGTATGCGGACACATCGTGTAAAGGAAAAATAGAAAGCCAGTGAAGCCAACAAATGCCTCAGACTTATCGAGATTCTCAGGGAAGTAGGCCCTGTTCCTGACAGTGCACGATGAGTGCAGGAAAGTGGTAAAATATTTGCTTTTACCGAAAATTTTAGGACAAAGAAGTAAAGTACAGTGATCAGGTGTGCTAACAAAGGCACGTTTAAGTACTTATACTAATACTGAGTCCAAAAGGACGTCGAAGTGCGATGGGAAGTTCAAAAGGTTTTTTTTTAAACCAAGGTGGTTACAAAAGGATAAGTCAAGTTTATAGAAACCACCTGCTATTATGCACGGGAACTGATCAAGTCTAGTAGTAAGATAGCTGCAAAGGATGACTTTCAAGTGACTGATGTCATCAGCGGGAGTGTCTGGTGTAAAGTAAGAATGAAAGAGGACAATACGGCGATAGGATCTCAGAAAATTTGGCTTACAGCCAAGTGCAATGCTATTGAACTTCATCGTGTTGAATTAGAATGAGAAGACTTGTGAGAAGACTTGCACTACTTGGGAAGGATAAATGAGATTATCCCACTTCCTTTTCGGTTTCTTGGGTTAGCCGGCCGATCGCATCTGAAAACGTCAAACCCATCTATATGGACAACATCATCATCAACTTCTTTGTACAACCAACTTTCCTGGAGGAGTACTGCATTGACTTTTTTTGATTCGTAAGGTGATACTGGGTACTTCATCAAATTTATTCAAAAGGGAAAGAAATTTTGGAAATAAGATAGAAGGTATCGGGATTTTGGAAACAGTATGATGTCTCAGAGCAGCTCTCCAACTGGTACGATGTTTCTGAGCGTCCACGCACCTTCTGAAACAGATTTTTCACACAATTTGTGACTGCATTCGAAAATTCTCGAAACTCGTTGATGGGTGCGAGGATCCGTAGAGAATTCAAAAGGAACCTTTGTAAGATAACACTTGGCCTTGCAAATTATTTCGACTTCGGGATCAAAAAAAGGATTCCTCGGTAAATCACAAAACACGGGACACCAGTAGTTAAAGCTTGACGGGTATTCAAAGGCCCCGCCGTGCCTACGTTTGGCTCTTCCGAAGTCGGTCAGTTGGTAAAGCAACTAGTTGCCAAGTCAAGTGAGTCATTCCAACCCGCGAAAGGAACTTTCAATGTAGACCATGTTGCACACAGCCACGTGGCTTAATTTTTCTCCCATTTCCATCAATAGTAAAATAATGATAAACTTGCAGTGTATGTCATATTTTACCGTTTCATTCCTTTTTCACTTCACCATCTCAACGGGTGACCAGAATCACTAAATCTAAGGCTCTAGACGCGTTCTCCATCAAGTTACGTCTTTGAATAATTGCCGGTCTAAACAGTGACTGCGGTTCAATTCAGCACGCTGTCCCATTTTAAATACTACTTATTTTATTCAAGTAAACTGACCAGTCAACTTACATCTGCAGTTTAGATGGAGAGCCACTTTCAAATGTGGACTGGTCGAGGAAAGTGGGCCGGTATTTTAGCTAATTAGCATGCTGGTAATCATGTCCGATTTGGAATGTAGTGAGCAGGCTGTCGGAAGCTATATTGGTGTCCGATTATTGTAAGTGTAGGATCCTGTTGATGCACTAATTGAACCTTGGGCCCGTGGAGTTTTTTTCTTTGTGTTTTGCAGACTGAACACAAGTTATCCTCTCCGCCCCGCTCGCAACGGAGGAACATGGCCTTGCGTACTACAGATCAAAGGTAGCTTGGCTGAAGGTCACAAATGATCACGACATGAGTAAACGAATGAAAAAAAATCAAAAAGACTGTACAACGGCAGTCTGAATCGAATTATAAGGAGAAGTAAAAACCCCATGGCTCTTCCAAGGAATAGATGTACCTGAAGTCAACTCACAAAGGCTGAATCCCCTATGAGATCGAGAGTGTGTGTGTGACACATCAGTATGTTACACGTACGTAGGTGGAGGCTTAGCCGCGCACTTGCTTGTGCTAGCTCGTTCGTACGGTGAGTGGAGTTCGGGCAAGCATATTCATGATTTCCGATCGATAAAATACAACAATCGCTTCGTTTTATCCAGACAGCTTTGTTAATTCACACAGATTCGAATGCACCGATACACGAGCGCCTGTACGAATTCCAGTCGATTTGATCACAACCAGTCAAACAGGCTAATTAGCACAAGAGAGCGAGAATGTTCTCTGAGCGTCCGGGCTCCACAAGCAACACTTAATGTTGATAAGGATGTTCGTTATGCAGTTTGTGTGTGATTTTGCATTAGTTGTAAGAATGCACTGTGCACCTCGTAAGGAGACGCAGCTGAATGATCCAGGATACACTGGGCAGTCTGTATTTCTGGAGTCTATCGTCAGTTCAAATTACACGAGTAATTGGTACCAATATTCCTCGCGAATATGAACAGATGAGTCAAGAAAGTACAAAACTTCACTACACACAAAACACTTACAATCAGCTGGTGCATAAAAACAATTCAAGTCTTTTCAATACACATATTTTTTATAGACAAACCAGTGATGTGACAAATATGGAAAAATTTCATCTTATCAAAAGATTAGCCCTACAGTAACACAACTCAACTCGGCAACGAAAACCATGGCAGAGTTACACAACTGTTTCATCTTTGTTTGCAAACATCATCAGTGCACATCCCCGAGCCTCCACTGGAGCTCGAACCTGGGGTGGACCGCTGTCAGCCGAACACGTAACCATCAGGCTGTCCTGACTGGCTCTCAATCGTTTGTTTAAATTCATCTCTACCCGGTATACTATCTGTTCGTCACTGTCTTGTAAATGGTGCACTGTGCTGCTGACAGTTAATTCTAAATCCTCTAATACTCGAACAGGTCAGGCCACCAATTGGATGCCCGAGTTGAACTTGGGATTCTACAATGGAGCTATCTATCAAAGGGGCCGACCGCTGTGCGGTCAACGGATTGTTACTTTTCAAAGCCAGGGACGGAATGGTGCTATATCACACGCGGTTGCCGTCTAAAAAAACCAATACGAGTCAGCCCGGACAGTCAGGTGCTAAGTTGTTCCACTCATAACCATTCACCTCGGATTCCAGTACGATTCTGGGGGCTTGGTAGATGTGCACACCCCTCTAACCGCATATATGAAATCATTCAGTACTCTATAAGTACTGTGAATACCTTTGTAGGAGGAAATGTTGAACCTCTTTTACTGGGATACGGAACTCGTCTTCCGAACAATAAAGTGTATGTGGTTAAGACAGTGTCAACGACAGGCTACAAACCCATCCGTTGTGCTTCAAAACTCCGTGGTATTCATTGTTTGTCGACACCCTCCAAACAGCATTCCATAACTAAAAGTGTGTGCCCTTAGCTGGTGGATACCGGTTTAACATCAGCACAGTCAAATTACAGCTTCTTTTTGGCGAATACTATGCGCTAACTTAATTTAAGATGGTAAATAACATGATTAGTCAAAAGTAGTCGCTGAGACGTCGTAGCTCAGCTAGGATGAGCACCAATGGAGAACCGTGTTTAAATGCTACCACGTTCGACGAACTACAACACTTGAATCGACTCAACATTGAGATTTGTCCCAGACCTCAAGAAAGCACACAAAAAAGAGTTAGGCTTGAGCACAGAAACACTCTTTCCCACATCATTTTAAACTTATCAAGCATTTGCTAGGCTATCAATGATCCACCTTTCAGGACCTACGCTCAATCCACCATTGGAAAACCATGGCAGCATTGTAAAACTGACTGATCCAGCTTATCTGGAATCGTCAACAGTGCACGTACACCGAGCCCCAACTGGGACGCGCGGATACTCATACTATGCAAATCTAATTTCTTACTAATCATATTCATACCATAACCATGCTCCGTGGTTTGAACTCGCTAACTATGCGTCTTCGTTTGGTTTAAGTCCTTAAGGAAAAGTCCTCTATCACAGGAGTCGATCGTTGTGCGGGCTACTGGTTGTTACCGTTCAAAAAAGGTGAATGAAAAGTGCTATATCATGGAATGTATAATTCCAATAAACAGTTGAGAGCCAGCCCGAATAGCCTGGTTGTTAGGAATTTGAGCCTCAGTGAGGGTTCAGTAGATGTGAAATTCGGATGATTCTTGATAAGGATGAAACAGCCGTACAGTTCTTGATGCCGAGTTGAGCGGTAATACCGCACGGTGAATCATATTCTGTAAATCTAATCTCCTACTACTCACGCACATATAGTAGTCAAGCTCTACCGGTTGTTTATAACGGAATGCTTTCGTTGTACTTAGGCCCCTACTGAGAAGCCCTCCACTGCAAAACTCGATCTCTCTGCGGGCAACAAGTTGTTACCTTGCAAATTCATTGACAAAAGGTTGCGATATCTTGTGATTTCGAAATCCAATAAACTTTTGAGAGCCAGATCGAATAGCCTGGAGATAAAGCAACCATTCAACCCTGGGGATTCGAGTTCCATTCGGCAGAGGAGAGGGGTTTGATGAATGTGCTCTGTGGCTGATAATGATTTCTAGACTGTCAGATGAAACAGAGCTGCACGAAGAGTGCCTCTTCCATGGTTTCCAGTGGAAATTTGAGCGTTGTGGTTCTGTGTGATGACTCATACGATAAGAAAAATGCATACATATATCACACAGTCTGATTCGATTGTGTGACACAGACTGTGTCGAAAAATCGCCCAGTCATTTTTTAAAATTATCTGAGAATAAAACTCACAATGTATGTTTATATCGATTTTTTGTGCCCTCGGGATCCCGTTCATATAAGTACTTCTGGCGGAAGAATCCAACGACTCACTGTTCTTCACGATCCCGGTTTTCAAGTCAGCTCTTGGCTGAGCCATATTTGAGCCACTGGATAATTCTTGAGCATTCGCAATATCGCATCGTAATTGAATAGTGTCAAATGAAGTCCCGATAAGTGTGAATTGAAGGGTCGATGCAGTTGAAGATCTTGATGTGTGTATGTGTGTGATATGGTTGGGTGAGAAATTTCAGTTTTTAAGGATCAGTTTAGTATTAACAAAATCATCGGCAAATCTCATGTCAGATGTTTGATCAATCTCGAAAAAGAGCTGCATCATTGCTCAGTCAAGGTTAAGTCAAGGGAATGTAGAAATACGTAGCTGATCTCGTAATTTCTCGTGGAATGTACCCATTGACACGGAAACTGCTAGCTACACAGAAAACATTATTTCCGATATCTCGCTTCGGGTATTTGCATGCAGAAATACGTCGGAAACACAAATTATAGACCGCATTGTGAGCGCATCATATCAGTTGATGTGACAACAACCTAATCGGACAAATTCAGCAAGAAAAAGGGCAATCTGTGAGTTTAACCAGTTAAAATAAATATGATACCATTTACTGACGGATAAAGTGCTATTCGGGGAAATATTCTGCACAAGAGACTGAAATGAGAGCGTTCGCCTCTTAAGGCCATGGGAAGATTACTGGTTGCACCCGATTGCCTGGCTTGCATAGTTTAGGCTTCAGGATTTCGCTCCGTAAGTCTTCTGATATGGTGAGAATACTTTTGTCCACGCAGTTGCTGATGAGCCGGGATGTTGCTAATAGCATTACGAAAGCAGCTGTCGCATCAGTTATATGACCACGGTCACCTAAACGGATACGGTGTACTCACGATACGATTTATCAGTTACTCTACACTTTTATTCCTATATTTATGAGCCCGTCTCGGTAAACGCCTGGAATGAGACGTAGAGCAGAAAGTTATCTTATTTTTTACTTTTGTCTTTAATTAGTATTTCGCGCCGACCCATCAGTTTTACGAATGCGAACTATCTACTTCCAAACCAATACTTAGAACATAATATTTATATAGGAGGCTAGGTTACAGTAACCAACTAGTTTGCGAAATCAGTTGGTTCAAATGGTTTCTGATTGGCTGCTGATACGGCCAGTCACTACTTGACTGGTTTCCTTTCGCACCTGATTAATAAGCGCCCTCCAACCGCTGTCGGCTATTCACTTGCTTGTAATTTCGTTGACTTCAGTCTTAACCTCAATTCTGGACAGGCAAACTTTGTGCATCACAAGGCTCACGGTGATGGCGCTGGTCCACTGGTAAAGAAAGCCTGCTTGTTGGCAATGCATCTATCAATCAGCACGTCTTCTGGACTACTACACTATCACCAACGCCTCTAATCTCCTACTACTCAGTTGCAAATAGTAACCAAGCTCTGTAGGTTGTTCATAACGGAATGCCTTCGTTGTACTTAGGCCCCTACAGAGAAGTCATCCATCATGGGAGTCGATCGCTGTGTGGGTTGTGCGGGTTGTTACCGTTCGAAGCCAGTGACGCAAGGGTGCTATATCATGTAGTGTAGATGTTCAACAAACGGTTGAGAGCCAGGCCGGATAGCCTTGTGGTTAAGGTGTTCGATTCACAATCGTTCAACCCGGGTTCGAGTTCCCGTGGGGGCTCGATGGATGTGCACTGCTGATGATTCCCAACAAGGATGAAACAGCTGTACGGTGCTTCCACGGTTTTCAATGGTGGGTTGAGCTTTCAAGCTGCATGATGAATCATATTATATACAAAGTTAGAATTCTTCAGATGGGATTCTCGATGGTTTTGAATACTGGTGTTGTTCCTAGCTGAGGTTGATGGTTCTCCTCAGCTTCTGAGCGCAGAGCCCGAGGTTCAAATTGAAAGCATTTCATCACCAGTCAAGACGACATGATTATTCCGTGCCCATAAGCAGCATTCGGAAATTACATCATGATTATTATGAAAAATAATGAGGTTATGCCGAAGAAGATTTTTTAACATACCGATGGTAGCCCTATCGATCGTGCTAAATTAAGAAATGGGCGCCCCTGCTTTGATGGGCGCATTACAAGCAGCCAAAGGAAATAGGCAGCACTTGAAAGAGTTTCAACTAATGGAAATTTCAATTAGGGCCCGAATTCACGTATTGCTTCTATGCCGTACTCACGCGCAACAAGGTACCTCTCATCTTGACCAATCCCACTTCATTAGGTTCATTGTGTACACCAATCGTGTACTGCATTCTCGCACAAAGAACGACACGGTGTGTGTGACTCATTCCTTTAAATACCGTTCTAAAGTCTTCTCGTTGCGCACACGCGTACGATCCACCTCTACATCACATGATAACATTTGGCATACTCATACCAGCGAACCACGTTGCTTGTAATACAACTTCTGCTTGCTTTTGATTGCCTAATTATATTTTTGTTTATAAAATACTAGATTTTGTATGTTAAAAAAGAACACTTCCCATTGACAGTTTCTGTGCTTTTTGATTCCACTTTGAATGTACTAATCGCTAAAACTGTCTTCACAAGTATGTCAACTGAAGTTACATTCTTCTGGACTTTATGTGTCGAAATCTCAGTGTGGTTTCGATTCACCACCCGTGTTCTCTGCACCCATTGTGTCTTTACTAGCGAGTCAGAAAACCACACCCGGTTATTTACCAAACAGTGTGTGCCTGAATGAAGACAGTGTCCACCTTGCTTCCGTACCCATGTGACTGCACTAATGCGCTCTATAGACTGTTTCTCTTATTCGTAAATTTCCATTCGAAACCAAGTTTCCCGCGTGAATCTCGATCGTCTGATTTGCCTTTTGTTTGCAATGGTATTGACACACCCATGCTCGGCTTCCCGTGTTCTTGACCATCTATTTCCCACTGCCACGGTATACCAATGTTTACCAGTGCTCCAACCTTTTTGGCCTCTGTTTGGCCTTTTTCTCTCTAGAAGAGTGTTTTAATATCCCATCGATTCACTACACGCACTGGCCAGATCGCCCACGGTTGGCGGGAGTTGCCTATGATTCCGCATTCTTTCACCTGGGATTCGGGGGTGGCCGGCCGAGAGTCACTGAACCACTGGGCAGAATTCCGATCCACCTGTCGTTGGTCCTAGATAGTGCGACTATCGGATGTTTTACAACAATTGATGTGAGGGAATCGGGCCACTTGTTTGTCAACATTGGTCAAAACGAACCGAGCGGTGAAAGAAAAATGACAGGTTTGGAAGAAAGCATTGGGAATTTTCGAGGTTAAATTCACAACACACTTCGGGAGATATTTCTTACTAGTTCGGAATCGGGAGATATGATATCGAAGCACGCAAATCAAATCTGAGTTAAAGAGGAAAAGAGATAGGAAGGATTGCTTGAATGAACTTTTGATAGAATGGGCACGGAAAACAGACGGCATTCATACTAGTCTCAGTTGGTGGGGTTTTTGTCCATTTTTTATTTTGTCCATCAGCAAAATCTTTTTTCTTCTGAACTGACCGTTTAGCTGAACTTGAAAACATTTGTTGCAATGGACGGTAAGCTTCGAGGTCCGAGTTTACCACCAAAAGGCGATTCCATCTCAGACGCATTGTGGGAAAGCGTAATTGAGTGAAATCTTGAAATATTAGGGGCAAAAGATGTGTCCATGGATTACAAAATGGTGCAAGACTCATGAACAACAATTTGAAGAATGATGGCCATCACGTTGGGCAGGAGCTAAGGTTTCTCTCGTACTTGAAAAAATACACTGTCACTTCGGTGTTAGGACACCAGGAAATTCCCAAACCTAAGCAGTAATTCAACAGATGGGTGAAGCAGGCAACGGTGACAGAATGGTCGGATGTAACGTTTAGTAGGGATTGTGAAAATAAGTAATGAATGTGGGTGGTACAGTGAACTAATCAGTGAGGATAAAGTCCAAAATAATTGAACTGCCGGATGGTGACACAAATTAGTAAGGTGTGTATGTTTATGTTAGGGGTATTCTGAAAGACTAGAAACCCCGGCGAAAAATACAACGTTTACTGTTTTCAAAAGGAATTGTTCCGTAACACCCGTTCTCTATTCCCAACGCTTCGCTTGCATCATGAGCAAGTCTTTCAGAGCAGTCATAATTGGATGCAAACTGGGACGTGTGGGAGAGGGAGGGAACGAGGAGCTGATGTAGCTTTAGAGGAGTATTATAAGGTGCAAAACTCTTCAAACGTCCCATTTGGAACAGAGTGTACACAGAAGAACGATGCACTATTACCGAGGGGGGGGGGTGTGTGAAGAACTAGCTACTAAGCCATCGCCCAAGGTGTTACACATAGGTGAGGGAGTTAAGATTAACAAAGCTGAACTGAATAGCTGTAGACGTAGACGAGAAACCGGCTTACAAACACTTGTTTTCCATACCGCCAAGGGGCGAGACAATCAGGAAATAAACTATTCGTGATCATTGTCAGAAAAAATGGGCTTCCCAAGGGACTGGGAGATACGAGATTGATATTTTGAAGAAGCGAAGCCAACTTTCCTGACCGTAATGTGTTTTTTCCTTATTGGTCTCTTCTGACAATAACGTTATCTTTGCTCATCTTGTACTCGTTTAACTTGTTTTTATTTCTGTTTGTAGTTCAACAGCTCTACAAATTTCTAGAAATCGAGGATGCGGTCGGATGAATTTGACCGATGACTATGACACTCAAACCCGGGAGCATCAGCTTTTGATTCTCAGTAGTATCCGTCTGGTCATCGCCAGTTTGTGGGCAATCGTGTGGTCTATTGAATAACGAAACAGATCTAAACGGATCGGTTGCGATCGCCCCAAGTTTTGTAACTAATCTTGTTGAATGCTGAGTGTGAGGGAATGGGCTGGCCCGTTACCAATAGACAGCCATGTTCGTTTGACAGACAGCAGGATGGTTTGGCGAGGTGTCAGCATGTCTTCGCCTAGACCGAAGGACAAATCAAATGCCAACTGTCTTGTGAACCGAATCAACTAACTGGGTTTGCAGCCACACTAGTCAATCAGAAGATCTGGTTGTGAATAACAGGTGAACCGATAAGTTTTTGAGCCAAGATTTGGCCATGGCTTCCAAACACCATACACTAACTATCGTTTTTGTACAGATAAATTGAGTTGATTCGAAACTAGAAGCTTTTTCCCAATAGAACTAGTGGGGGAAAGTCAGAACATTGAGCCAAATCGCTGTCTTCTGTTTGCTGATTGAATCGAAAAGTCACTGAACAAGTGTTCGTCACCCAAAGTTGACGGAGTAAAGAGAAGCTGGCGTCGGTAACCTCGAGTTGATGGATTTACACAGTCATCTGGTCCCTGTGCTTAGCGTTCCAAATGCACATTCTTCATATTTTTCATTTACATTCTTGCACATGATTGCAGTGGAAGGGGTGTACCCCATAGCTCCGAAGACCCATTGCACTATTAGGGATAGCCGGCACCAGGCTCAGAGACTTGGAGTAGAGAACCAAGCAAGGTCCCAATACATCAGGGATGATGACGAGATGGACGACAGTGGAGAGTACTGTCTACCACCAATGAGACCGATGGTGACGGGGATTCGAACCTTCGAAGAGGTCATCGAACGCTCAAAACGACTGGATCCCTGCCATTGGGCATCGCTGGTACGGTGGCCCGATATTTCTAACGTGCCAAGCGAAGCTTCTGTACAGAGCTGAAATGGTTATAATTGGCGAGATGAGCGTTCTTGCTGCACCGTGGATCAATATTTCTCAAACATTTATAATCCCCTACCACTCACAGTGATAAAGACACTACAGTTCAAAGGGAATGTGTTCCACCGAGCCGTCTACCCATTCCCCTCAGCATCGTGTTTTGATTTAAATATAGCGCACGATCTGAGTCGTGCATGTGCGTTCTACAAATTCCAGCCAACCATGCTGCCTGGGATCTTGCCAATCAGATCAGTCCGTCAGAGGAGCAACTCAACTGTATGAGGAGTTTTCCTGGATTAGTTTTTTTCGTACTGACCTCCAAAACCCAGCTGCCTGATAATAGATGAATACCACGATCACCCCGCTGCTGACTATCGTGCTCGTCTGTGACGTTTGAGAACTGGTGCGACAGAAGTGGCTAACTGGAGACCGCGTACAAAGGATGAACTCGGAAAGCGACAAATTGACCAGGGTGCCCACAACGAACTGCTGATTGGTTTCCAACACATGTCACGATCCAAAACTGCATGTAGCTGCTAGCGTCGGGTAAGCCTACTTCCCGAATTGTTACTGTCTTTCATGAAACCCGCATTTCTTGCCCCATGGATATTCTCTGCGTGCCGTTCTTATTTCCCGATGTTGCGGCAGAGTTTCTATTGCACTTGGAACACAAGAAAACAGCTCATCCGAGGCGGTGGAGTTCGGAAAATGCACAGCACTTCACAACACATTCTATGGTATCTGTTCGACTGCATTCTGCCAGCGGATTCTCACATGTTATCATAGAAACTCTACAGCACAGAAATATACCTAGCTTTGTTAGTACAAAAGAAACTGAGTAAGCACAGGAGAAATCGAGTTCTGAAAACATTTTTTCCCCATCCTGAAGATGAATAAAGGAACCGGAAATGCTGTTTCACGCAGACAACTCGTACAAACGGTGGTTCATACACGTTCACTTTCAAGAGTTTTGTGGACAAAATCTATGACAGAATATGAGCTAACCAGCCAAAAATGTTCATCCGACAAAGGCAACAACGTCAGGAAGTTAATTAACAAGAGTCTGTACTCCTTCCAGAGGTGGGGTGTATGACTGCAAAACCAGCGAGAGAATGGATGCCCTCCTGTGCCAAATCTGATAGTGTCTATCGATCTAATTGTGTATATTCAGCTACCTACACGAACAAAACAAACCGTTCTTGACGCGATCGAATAGCTTAAAACTTGGGTTTTATTTGAGAGGGTTGCTGGGTTCATTTTTGCAAATCATTACCGACAAGAAAATCCTTTGATCTTTGATGATACGACGTATTCGGTATAAACTTTGAGTCCGCTCGAGCAACACATTTCTTATAGTTTATTACTGGCTGCTTATTTACGTCAAAGTTTTGATATATGCTTATTCACAAATCTAATCTATGGAAGCGATGTGAATAAGCTGTCAATCTAACCCTTCCTTGGAGAGGAAGATTAAATCAGCATTCACATAGCAGAAGTCAGCAATTTCGTTTTCCTTTCCGAGGGTGGTTTTATCTTAACTTTGACCGTATCTTACCATTTATCATCTTGACTGCAGTATGTATTTGTACAAACAAGAGAAATTGGTCATGAGTGCGTCCAACTATTTTTGCTGGTAAAACTGCTTTTTGTGACAACAGTAGTGCCTAATTACGTAACCCTTTGAAGCATGAAAAAAACGGCATTATTATTTCCTTATTATGAAGAAAATGTTTCAATCTCGGCAGTGCCTGGCAAAAGAAAGTAACCGTTATTTTCTCGAGCAAACGGCATGAAAGACAATGCGCACTGTGTCAGTTATACTCAACGAATCTTCATTCGAAAACCAATACACCTCATCTCGAAGAAATGGCACTTATGCTGATGAGGCAAACTTTCTCTTCAGGTGCCAACAACTTTTTCACTATCAAAGAATCGATTATCTTCAGAAAGGAAACGAATAGTTATGAGGCTGTTTTGGTTGTTGTTTTGGGTTAATGATGATGATGATGATGATGATGATGATGATGATGATGATGATGATGATGATGATGATGATGATGATGATGATGATGATGATGATTTCGGGGAGTCACGAACTTGAAATTCGGAACTTTTTGAATATGGGAAGGTTTTTAAAACTCTCCGATTCACCACTCATTCTCTAGAACCTTGGACGGAAGGAAGTTTATAGTCTAGAGGTTCATTGAAAACACGCAGAGTGGAAAAAAGCTCGAACATAGTTTTGATTAGATATCATTACATATCCGCAACCCGGGCCCTGACACGTCTTCTCTTGGGTATCGCTCGTTTGGTAGGAGTGAGTACGTTTATCAAGGCAAATTCACGTGCAAAGGCGGACGAAAGAATGTGAACGCGTCAGCACCACGTGATAGACGCAGCCCAATGTGCTGCGTCAGCTCGGCGTAAAAGCTTCAGTTCTTGCATGAAAATTCAGACGAACCCAATTACCCCTGCCCATCGAGGCTTGCCTGGGGCTTACCGCCAGAGTATTCTGTGGACGAATTTGAAATCACGACAAGAGACACTTGTAGATCACTTTTGCTTTTCGAGCCATGCAAAACTGCCCCTGTTCGGACTTTCGATCAGCTGGAATATTTTCTTGTCACATTCGAATCATTCAGTCATGTTTGCTTCAAGCCCATATCGATCCATAATCAGCTGATTCTGCTGACGCGCACACGCGCACAGTCCATTCGTGGGTACGTGTAAAGGTTCATTTCCCCGATAAACACGCTTGCTCTCACATCGAGGTGATCTTTTCACCACAAACGTGTCTGAGAATGGCTACTGACTTTAGAGTTCTACGATACGCCTAAAGTGGTGATACAATTCGACTGTGGTCAGATAGAAAAGTCATGATTCACTCATATTTACGCCTTATGTACTACTAGATAGGCAAGCGATTCGAGCAACACAACGAATGCATCAAAATGACATTGTGGTGCTTATCTGTCATCAATGCCTTGGCGGAAATAAAGAACATTTAAAGGTCGGATGTCTTCCACCCAGAAGCGCACAATGCTGGTCAATAAGCATGAACTATATAACTTACAGCATAAGATCTGTTGCGTTTCGCATCTCTTCGGCTGGGGATTGTGACTGGGACAATCCGTTGGTCGGTAACGGTCGGTTCTTAGTACTGACAGACTGAAATGGGACCAGATTGATGGTGCTATTCACAAACACTTGGGGATCAAGCAGTTGTGCAAGTAATTTCTCACACTCTTGCTGATCTCGATTCTCGAGATTTGTGTCCTTCTCGGCTGGTAGTGGACAGTCATTCAGGTACCATTGGATTCGAGTTACGGGACGACTTGGATCTGCTGTACAACGAAATGTGATCGGAGTGTGCCGCCGAATCCAAATAGCTGACCGATTCCGGTCAGCAGTGGTTTCTGAATAGAATTTCTGACCGGTGATTTGATCGACGTAGCCGGAGACGAACTGGGTCGAGATTTCCAAATACAATTCACTCGGAGGAACTGATCATAAATGAGACAGAATAACTCACAGAAAAAATCACCAGGAAGTGAAAATATGGCATACTTCCTGAATACATAAATCGAGGTGAAAACCGGTCTCTATCACAACGATCAACGTACATTGGTGTAGCAATGATTTAAAAAGGTTTATGCTTGCATGGTGATCGTGCTAAATGGTTAATGCATGTCTCGAATTGAACAGACACCAAATATTGCAGGCGAGTCAGTTCTTGGTTGAACAGACAAACCAGTGATTGGTCGTCATAATAGGAGCTACAAGTATGTCGCGTGTTTTCCAGGTTGAAACTGCGTGAGAAATCCAGGTGAAAATCGGACAATAAACAAGGTGACTTTGACGCAGGGAATCTTGAAGTGTCTTGCCTATTTGTGTTTCGCCCAACTGTTCCGCCAGTTTAATCAATGATCACATGAGAAATACGAAATGTTAACGAAACTACAAAGTTGTACTTAGTTCAGTTGAAGAAGAGTGTATTGCGCTACGGTATCAGTGACTTACGTCACCGGGCTCCGCTCCTATCTAAATGTTTTTCAGGCTTTCTGTCTCACCACAGCCGCACCTGATTCGCCGAAACACTGTACGAAAGATAAACAGACCACAAGACCGTTAACATTATTATTATTATTATTATTATTATTATTATTATTATTATTGTTGTCATTATTATTGTTATCGTCTAGGAATAAGGTCAAAACATTTTGAACATCAAAAACAGGGAACTGTTTAACCAAAGGTAGATTTTCCTCCCTTGTCCTCTTCAGAGCTGATTGTTTTTTGATCAGAAGATACCTTAGGAGTCCATATATATATATATATATATATATATATATATATATATATATATATATATTCACAATAACCAAACCAATTGCGACTTTCTAAATAATGTTGGGTTTGGTTTCAGTAATCAGATGCATGTAGCACACCCGTACGTGTACACATCACGGGATATCTATTTGGTGTTTCTCAAATACACGAACATACGTCCTGAGTTGGTGTTGATCCTATTTGAGGCCGGACACTTTTCACTGATCGATCTAGCTGCGTATCGACTGACCTTGCTTGGCCTGATCCAAATGTATGCATTTACTTACGGGCCCACTTGCTTCATTGTTTGCCTACCCCCCTACTGTCGGGTTTCGTGTTTACGAGCTTGCTAATAAAAACATGATTTTCGTCGGTAAAATTTTCCCCAAGATACTGCTAATGATCAGAAAAATGCAAAAAAATTCTCTTTTACCTAAAATAATGTGTTGTTTCCGTTTTTAGTTATTGATTGGTAAAGTTTCCAGCGCACGACAGATGGGGTAAATGCAGTCTCGATGTGAGCCAAATCATGCCTGGGAAACTGACGGCAAATCATAAAACAAGCCCGAGGCAATTTGGGAACAAGTGCTCAGCAGAGAGACTGACTGAAAGTTAAAACAAAAAAAGTAAAACATGATCCAATAAGCTTAGATTGACAATTCAGCCCCGTCGACAAAATCAGTGGGAATTCGATCAGATAGTATACAGTTTTCACCGGTTCTCTTCAAACGAGGGTTTCACTAGGATTCTGGACGGCTGACCACTTGGTACCATCGGATGCTAACCGTAGCCTTTCCCATAGATGACGAGTTGGTCGTTTTGGGTTTAAACGGATAAAACCGTTAACTAACTTTGCAAGACAATTTGTTCCAATTGCTCTTCATCGTCATTTCACGATACTACTTATTTAACTCGCCATTCTAATCGTACACCAATCAGTCCCTGATGGCAGTTTCGGTTAAAACAATTCGCTTAGACTGAGCAACAAAATCTCTCCTCATATCCCATTCCACCCCCACCCCACAACCCTTCTCGCGTAAGCTTGTAGCATTATGAAATATTCATCTAGAACCTAATGTTCATTGTTTCTATGCTTGACATCACTTCGTGTCACACATTTACATCTGAATCAGTACCAGTACCCTCAATGCACGCATCCCCTATCACGGAGTGTTCTGCCTTCCTCCCCCCCACGCTCTAATTACCAATTTCTGCTTAGTTATTTCGTACCAGCAAGATTTTGTAGAGACATTGCTTTTGGGCTTGGTCTTTTGTTGACTTACGAACAACCAGTAATGTCCGCACTTTCACTCAGCTTGCCAAAGCAGTCCACTTCAACACATTGTTCGATGGTAAATCATATGAAGTATTTTGGTGGTGCACTCATGTAGCACAAACTAATCAGAACAGTGTAGGCCATCTTCATATTTGTTTGTCTGTTGCATGAGTTCGACCATCTATGATCACTTGCTACGCACCACCCCCCCCCCCCTTGCAAAAGAAAAGAATGTGCAAAAAAGCAACCATCCTTGAGAGAATAATAGATTTTTTCTAGGCTGGGAGTCCTGTGTTCATCTCCATAATTCAGGGCTAACTACCAGTCGATTTGCCTGTGTTGATACAAAGTTTCTTAGGTAGGAAAACTTCTGATCACGTTTCTTTTTTACCTGCTGTATTTCTCGTCTCTCACTAAGATTCCTCACTAATTTTTCGGAACAAGTGGATCGATCAGGCCTTGGGAAAAGGAGAGAGAGAGAGAGAGAAGGTCCGGGGGAACAATTCGTTGTGTAGATCGATCATGGTTTGTCCGGTGACAGCACTACACTTTGCCGATCCAAGTGATCTTTCCAGTTTCTTGATCGGATCTGTTCCCTAGATCACAAAAACCTGGGCATCCTTGCTTGTGTATTGATGTGCTTTAGAGTAAATTTCACCTTTCAGCAACACAGACGATGGAATAACGCACAATAAGCTTGCGTGACATTTAACTCACTTTTGAGTGAGGGCCCAGTGTTCATCGTGGTACCTTGAATAGATGCTAACTGATTGGTACATGAATCTTTAGAAAGCTGGTAGACATTATAATCCCAAATAGAGCTGATGTAGAGGTTAATTCGCTGTCGATTTGTGGCCACGTATTTTTGTTCCATGCAGTCTCTCCCGTTTGGAACAGGTGCTTGAAGATCAGCACAAACTTTCTAACTGTGTCATACAGATTTTCTAGAATTTAAAGTGTCCGTCCACGTACTAGTCTTCTCGTCGTTGCTGACGGATGTGGTGGGATCACCATTCTAAAGCCTGCTTTCCACTAGAAAATCGTGCACAGTTTTGAGATTTACAGCTTTCCCCTATTCATTTCCAATTAGTTGATCTTGCTTGTACTCAAATCAAGAAGTGGGCAAATGCGTCCACGTTGAAGGGATCCAAATGGCAGAGACCTTCACTTAGGGAGGCCGTTCACTTCTTAGCCCTCTTCATGACCTACCAGCCGGACCAAGGAACAAAACCGGACTTTTCTGCGAATAAACTCAGGATTTGCTTACCTCTGGCAACTGGTGGAGTGGTGGAATTTACAATTTAGAGCTATCTGTCTCTCCCTCCGCCTCTTTCTCTCTCTCTCTCTCTCTCTCTCTCTCTCTCTCCCTCTCTCTCTCTCTCTCTCTCACACACACACACACCCTATTTGCTAAGCAACTCATATCGTCAAACATTTAAGCTGTTCGTGAGGTAATGATCTGTTTTGTTTGCCTTCATAAATGCATGCCCAACTCCGAATATACTGCTCACTTATAGAGATAATACATTCGGACCGCTGCTTACTGTTGAGCTCACAACTGTAATCGGACAAAGTATAAACTGTGTGAGTTTAAAATCCATCAAGATCCCAACATATTGAGAAAAAAATCAAACGAAAATTCCATAACACAAAACGGAAGCAGGATGTTTCCGACCTGGGTCGTCGGAGCCTCTTCCCATCGACCACAACTAATCTGAGTCGTTTCGTATTGTACATTGATTTGTGGTTGACCTTGAAACCTGAGCAATAGAATGCTTGAAATTTCATGGAAATGTCCGGCTTACCTTTGACAAAGACGGAAACGCTTTGCAGCCGTCTCATCCTTCTAAGGAGTCACCAGCAATGCGTGGCAAACCTCGGCTGAGAGCCGGCTCTTTAATTTTTCCCGCTCAAAAACCATCTACCACAGGTTCGAATCTCAGTTGTGTCTGGATGGATACGCAGTTCAAGTGATACAAAACTGCTACCATGGTGAATACATGGTTTTCAATGGTCAGTTGATACTGCATGGTGAATCCTTTGTTAATCTATTGTAATTCAGTACCTGATCGATGATCATATACGAAGTGCGTCAGAACCTATAACTCCATATGAATTACTTGCTCTCTCCTTTGAGTGTATTTTCTTTTCAGTATCTGTTTGATCATCAAACTCTGGAATGTCATGACTGAAAGTGTGAGCAGTGGTCATTGTTCTCGTCAGTCAACTGTGACGCCCTAAAAGAGTTATGACTATCTGACCATCTTTGATGTGTTCTTCATGTTCTCTAATTGAGAAGCCTCCACTCATAGCTTATGACGTATCGTTGGTAAGTGAAATATGTATTGACAAAATGAACTCCCTCAGAGACCATCTACGAACGGAGAAACTTGACTGGTGCAACGGTTCTTTGATCACATCCGAAATCGGGTGAAGTTGTGCACCACTGCATCTTTCAGAAGTCTTCATTGTGTGTCTGAAAAGCCCACCTAGGCGACATACGTCCACCGGATAGTCCATATCCCAGACAATCGTGTAGATCTGACGTCAGCACCGAAAAAAGGAGACGTACAAACAGGAGCACAGCGAACAGGCCCGAATGGAGTCTAGCAAATTTTCCAAAATTTTAAACTATGCAACCTTCCATTGACTGATTTTTCCAAATACTCTCCATTACTATTTGAAAAAAGTGCTACGATAACAAAACTCGAGGACCGAGTTTGATATTTTTTGGGAAATAAATCATCAGTCAGTATCAAAGCTCAAACTTCGACATGGTAGTTTATGAAAACAGCGTTCTGACGTCCAGTTCGCCAGATGCTCACTGAAGCTTGACCCCTTCATCCCAAAATCCACCCTTGTTTTTTGAGGTTATCCGGGATGATTTGCAGTAGATTGTGTCACATCAACTCCAGATGATGTGATTTCTATCAGACACCGGCTTTGGGCATGAACATTTCATGAACCATGTCTGGGTTCAATCCTACTGGAGTGTGGTCTTCGTAATATGGATCCGCGTGTAATCAAAGCTCTACAACCGATTTACATAGATAGCTTGGTAACTCGGTACGGATAGTTATTTACTTTTGAGTTGTTACTTCGAACCTCCTGTCTGACCCAACTGACCACAATAGATCACATTATCCACCAGTGAAAAGTCATATACAAATTTAATCGTGAATTAATCCAATCAGAGTCCATTGAAAAACACTGAAACCAAAGCACAGTTGTGTCACGTCTTTGCTGGGATCCATTAGTGGTGTACATTTACCGAGCCCACCCCAATGACGAGTTGACGCTGCATAATACATCATTCCAGTAACAATGCCAATCTTCTACTACTTGTTCTGATGGAGTTTCCAGGCAATTTACTCTAGTTATCATGGAATATCTTTCTTTAAACTGAAAGTACTAGTGGTCGGTCATCATAAGCGTTAATCACTGTGCAGGCAAGGGGTGGTTACCGTTCTCAGATCTATGACGAAAGTGTTCCAAATTCGCGTGACGTTGATACAGAACAAACCGTTCAGAGCCAGCCAACCAGTCTCGGGATAATCGGGTTGTACCTTGGATATGGACGGAGTGCTACTTTTTGAAGATTGGTGCTTATTTAGTCCGATTATCAGCCCAGTTTTGCATGTATCTACTAAGCACTGACAATTATTTGTTTTTTCTTTCTGAATTACTACAAAGTGCCACGTCATTTTGATTCGCACTTTTTGAACTCCTCGAATTATCGAATTGCACCAATTCGAATTCCAGACGCACTTGAGCTGTATTCAGGAGCTTATCAGTATCTAACCAGAATCCATTTTTCCATACAGAAACCACTACGGAAGTCCGACGAGATAAAATGTTAAGAGAGAGAGAGAGAGATGAGTTATTCTAAACTTTACTCCATCATTTTTTCTTTGATTTCACAAGTGGGTCAACGTATAAACACAGAATCTCAAGTGACTCTCCCGTCTCGTCTGTCGTTTCACATTCGGGCACATCTTTCCTGGGGCTAATCGGTGACACTTTCGTTGACCAAATTCTCGCCCTAGGGAGTAAGAGTGGTTCATTAGTGCATAATGACTTGCCTTCAGTCGTCCAGCCCCACAGATCCGGGAGTCTATCGATTTCCAAACATATACGAACTAACACAGTCATGGATGCCCCACGTGGAAAACAAATGATAGATTTCATCAGGGACCGAATCCAATTTGAACTTCACTTGATACGTAGGACTGATTTGAAACTAGGCGGTTCTTTTGTTACACATTTTTGTTGCACATTTTTTGTTACACAACAAGGTCCAAAAAAAAACTCTCCCCCCACCCCCAAAAAGGGAAAAAAGTCTGGCTAGTAAGAAAGTTGTTATTTAATCACGTCACTTTAATATCCAGTGTTCTCATCAGCGTTTGTGTTTGGAATATTGACGATTTATCCCCGTTTATAAGCGGCAGATCGGTTTGATCGGAAACTGTGGACGAAGTTCGGACTTCCTTCCCCCACCCCACCCCCATCCCATTCTGTGTTTTGCTTGGTGATTGAGGTTTGTACCATTTTCTTCACTTGGCAGAACCACACAGCGGACTATGACCACAGTGCACTTTTTGACTGACTCGCTTATCTCCCGTGAACCTGAACCTTCATTGACATAAACTTTTAGGCCAGCTTTGCTCGCTAGATTTACAAACCGTTTGCGAATATTTATTTCGTCTCAACCGACACGTATCGGCAAAACAATCAAAGTTGAGATTTGTCCGGTATTTGTGTTACGTACATGTTTATAAAAGAACGGTACTTGAATACAACTGGGCGTTTTTGCCCTCTTTGTGATTGCCGTGCGAGTGAATGAACCGGCAACTCAGCCCTACTTGATTGGTAGTGTGTACATTATATCATTTTTGGCATTCTGTCCGGTCGTACATCTCTTAGGTTTGACCAGATTGAAGAAAAACGTCTCGTTCTTGAAACATTTTGTCAAACTGTGAACAACGTACATGCGGTATGCTCAGAATATCTGGGACCGACAGAATTTCGTCCAAAATCTTGAAAGTTTTTCGCTAATGAAGAGAAAACCTTTGATTCTCTCGACTGATCACACTAGTGTTTGGGAACTGCGCGTCCTAACATACGTGGAAATGATATAAAGTTGTGTGATTTTATTTCCAGAACGTCAGCTGCTTGATGTTCACTGCAACTGAATGTAATCATCACGGGTCACGAACTCTAAACAGGTCAAAAATATTGATCGATTTCAGTTTCACACTGAAGCTCAAATTTGGCCTACACCTTCCACTACTACTTCCAAGAGGGTCATCTGAAGATCATGGAGGATGAATTTTGTGGTCATGCCTTAAATATGTCACCTATTTCAACATAGGAAAGAATAAAGGGAAACCTTGATTGTGGTCATTTACCATATTAAAAATCTAATAGAACAAAAAAATGCACCAACGAGGGTAGTCTAAATACCGTACCTGGTAAATCATTGCAGCGAAATTACAAAATCACAACGACCTTTTTGCAAATAGATAAGTGCTGCTTTACATCTCTGAGCATAAAACATGAGTCATTACCGACCACCCCCACCACCAACAGTCCGGTCTTTGTACCGCTTGTTCAGTGGTCGGTTTAGTAACATAGCTCATCCTCTCAGGCTAATTTTCCGTGATAAATCGATTTATCTGCTTCATGCTTCAAATTCGATTACATATTTGGTCTAGTATTGGCCTGACACGTCAGCGAGTCATCTTTTATCGACATAAGTGGTTTGGTTCAAAAGTTATCACGGAAAAACAGGGTGGGTCTCATAGCATTTCACGCACCGTATGTCGTTATGTCGGCCAATATCAATGCAACGAGACCTTTCTGATAAACAGGGATAAAGAAGTGAACCGGTGTCCATCTGTCAGGGTTGTCGACTTTATGACCATCCATTGCTTTACGGATCCTTCTAGACCACCCTAGAATCAAGGGTTTGCAGTAGACAACGAATTTACAGTCAAAGCTGTGTGGCTAACAAGCCAAGACACTCGGTTCTCATACTGATCTAACTAGGAGACCGAACAGGTTTCCACGCTGATGTGGCTCAACTGATTGATTGATTCCTTGTCTAACTTCCATCTCTCTCTCTCTCCGTAGCTAAGACGAAACTTCCAGTGTCTATCAGGCTGTACTATAAGCGAATCGCGTATGAAGTTTAATGACATCTTTTCTCAGCTTGTGATCGCTTTCTGTGTCTGCCTGACTGGAATGAGGAATGGTTACAGGAAACGTTCAGTAAAGGATTGCTCAGAGGCCGTAAGCTACCATTAGGTTTTTACTGAACAAAAAACCTTTCCAGCTTTGCCGAATTGTTACCTAAATGTTTCACAGTAACGTGCAACATAACTTAAGGGAATGCATACACTAAACGGCAATCGTAGAAGTGATTGTATTAACATAAAAATCACAGCTCGGAAATTTTCATTTGGGCTTCTGCTGGAAAGAGTGTCAAAATTGACGGCTGGTTTACAAATCTGCCTCTGCTAGAATAAGATTGAGTAGGTTATAATGCGGTGGGACACGCCATATACTACTTGAAAGTGCTGCCCATGATCGACAACAATCAGGGATAATTGTACGACAGGTAACGTGATTGAATCACACGGACAGATAACAGTGGGCTAAAACTGAAAATTCAAAACCCGTCATAGCATTAAATGATCTAACAAGTCCTGCATTATCGCTGATGACATAACTTCAATGCAAATAAAATGTTTAGTTATCCATAAATCATTAAGGTATTGTACAAAATTGGCCTCTCGACTTGCTCTGCTAGTGCAGCAGGCATTTTGAGCACACTTTTAGTCCGCGCGCATTTCTTCTGGGTCACTTGGGAGACTGTTCGCAAAGGTGTCTATCATGGGAGTAGACCTTGGTGTAAATGATGAATGCCTAAAGTACGCGGGCAGTAATTCATAGACACTGTATTTTGCACTGTTCCGATGAAGAAAGCATTATTGTGAAGAGCCATAGCTGATGGCATAACTGTTTGCGCTCGTAGGTCCCACAATCATGCATGTCCGGTTCAACTAGATGTATGGACGTGCACGTGTGTGTGTGTGTGTGTGTGTGTGTGTGTGTCGATATTGATTCATAGCACTGAGGTACAGTGTGAGTGGGCTTTATTGACTGATCCCCGTAGTTTATGGTCAGTATCCACCAACAGTGAGAAGTTTTCTATGCACAAATCCAATGATCTCATACTCACATTGGGAAGTGAACGTACTAGCAACAACTTCAGTCTTTTTTATCAATATTCGTTGTTTTACACCTTTTCTTAGTTTGTCCCCGACTGCCCAATTGCAGATTTGATTCACTTTATTCTGACAACATTCGACAACCAAATCTTGGGAGCGGAAACCAATTTTAACGAGCTATTTAGAAATTCAAATAACCAATAAACTAAATTCGTTCGCTCTTAATCCGTCCCAGAACAAACTTCAGATGACACGAAGTCCATGCCTTGTCCATCAACTGGGACGGACAATTCATTAGTAATAAATCTTGACTTCAATGTGTTTCGTCACAGGTGGAGTTCGCGGATCAGGTGGACGATTTTCATAAGCTCCTGGTCAAGTCGCCTGACAAGCAGGTCACAGGACCAGCTGTTTCGAAATTTATCGAAATATAAGTAAACGCGTAATACACTTACCTATAACGGCCACATGCGCGGCTTCGCTTTTGATTAAACTCATTGGAAAGGCGGTAGTTTTCTCGGTCAAGTCAGCTCCTTTTGACTTTGTGAACTTTGAGTTTAGCGACGGGATCGATAACACCGAGGATGTGTTTGTCAAAACCGAGGCCTGACAAGCATATTCTCCCTCGTCTTCAAGTTGGACACGGGTGATGAGTAGATCGTAGATACCTTAAGTGGAGACAGAGTGACGAAAAAGGCATAGAAAAGTTTATTCATTCCTGTCGTACTTATTGACCTAACCAGGAGCCCCGTTGAGTCGGAGAATCCCAGAAAAACTCAAACACCTCCCGAAGAAAATGATGTTCTGTAGAATTACTGAAACACATGGTTTGTAAAAACAACTTACGTCTGTAATCTCATCAGAAATATCCATCAGGCCGCGCTGGAAAATGAGTGCGTTTTTATGCTTTTGACAACTACAGTTGCAGAACTGAAATATTCATTTCACAATTAGAGGATCCCATTCGGAACCACCAATAGAGCTGTGTCCTGGTAAATGAAGAACTGATGATTTCAACTACATAGTGCCTTACTTCAGTAGCGCATTCAGTTCTCCAGGCCAACGTGTTCATCAGCACAGCTCACTTATTGGTGTCCGCAGCTTCTTTGTTTGGTTGACTGTCTTTCGGACTCCACATTTCACGCACAAACCTCAGGTCATCTGACCAACCTGCACTCGAAAGCACCAGACTCGAGTTTCGCTCTTGTTAGAGCTCATCAGTGGTGCATATCCTCTGCCACACCCAGGATTTGAACCCGGGCCCTTTCATCTCGAAGGCGTGTGTATTACCACGGCGCCACCCCGCTCCCGTCTGAGCTGATCCGAATCACCAAGGTAAGCTTGTTTAGATGTCGACCTCTATGACAGCCAGAAATGCCCGACAGCTTCAAATGGAGACACAATACCTGACCAGTTGACTCCAGGCGAAGGATATGCACCACTGATGAGCTCTAACAAGAGCGAAACTCGAATCTGGTGCTTCCGAGTGCTGGTTGATCGGATGAGCTGAGGTTTGCGCGTGAAACGTGGAGTCCAAAGGACAGTGAACCAAACAAAGATTCGTCAATCCCACACACTACTCGCAAGCGATTGCGTGATTTAGTCCACAGTTCCGTTTATCAACCCGTAAAATTTCATCATACTGCTGAACTAAAGATTCCCTTGAAGGGCTGGAAAACAATGAATTGGCAAAAAGAAGAGTCATCTGCTAGCTAAAGCATTTACACACGAATAGAGACAGATACGCACGCATGTACACCCATCCATGAACGGTTTCCGACGCTGGCTCTACTGAGTGAGAATCCCGATGACTAATTTTAGTCATGAGGCCGACCTATCCTCTGGCCGGAGACGATGATCACGCATGAAGAATGGGATGGGAGGAATCATGCTGAGGTTTTGAACAGAATGGGATTGGAGTGAAGTGAAGTAGCTGGGTCCGAATAGTTTCGACTGCGTCACCTAGTCACTTTCTCCTAATGGTCTGATGTCGGTTATAAGCCAGGACGAATGGATTGACTTGATAAATCGTTCTTGAAGGAATGAAAAATAATTTGGGAGTCTAGATTAAAATTGCCTCAACTGTAGTCCAACACTGATTTCTAATCCTTTCCAAAGCATTCCGAGGGAGTTTGTAGATCACCTTGAAGGATTCTTATTTGTTAGCCTGAAGTCCTGATTTGATCAGGTGAGCCAAGAGTGTGCGGGGGGGGGGGGGGGGGGGCTTTTAGTGGTCCCTGTACCCAATATCAGACCGGGGTATGGTCTTGGAATCACGAGCTTGTTTCATCTAGAACTGATGTAAGGCCACAGACAGGATGTGACTTTGGTGACGCAACCGGAAATGGTCTGACCCTGTAACAAAACAACAAAATAAATCTCCTTTTTCCAACCACACGGTAAATAATACCCCTTAAATCAATGACGTCACAAATATTACTGGTAAGCAATAGTGAGTAATATAATACTGCATACGTAGTTGCATCATCCAGAAATGAATTCTTTTAGGGGAAGTTAAGTCACCGAAAACAAAATTATTTGCTATTTTATTGTTAATAGTAGCATTTAAAAACTAACAATAAAGAGAAAACGGTATCCAACACGTGAATGAAATCGTGTTACTTTCACAACAAACACCTAACTTCCGCTCAAAGATTGTACACGGAGAGGGAGAGAGAGAGAAACACCGAATTCAGTTCGGGTTTCTGATGCCGAGAACAAAAAATAGTTTCACGAAAACCAAACAGCCCTTTGCCTGGGAATCACGACTACAATTTTAAGCAGTAGGATCAAGTTCGGGATAGGTGATCCATAAGGAGGCCTTTATGACTCATTTCCCACACGACTCCGTTAGCCGCGGGAAGCCATAACAAAGTACCATCTTTTACCTCAGAAGAGAAGAAAGGAAATACGCTTTGAACAACAACATATCCACACGAATCAGCTTGATTCTATATTCTTAACGTTTGTCTTAAGCAAACAAGAGAATAATTCAGAAAAATGGACTAGACCGATAAAAAGGACTGTCAAAGACAGAAATTTGTCGGTGGTGGAACTTTTAGACTGTGTGCTTACTATAACAACCTTCTGGCTACAGTCGATCACTAAGTACTCCGTAAAAAACCGTAGAATGCCGGAAATTTACGTTGGTTCCTAAAGGGGACCATTGACTACACCCCAGATCCCGTCTTGATGTATACTCGAAGTTTCATTTGTGAATGATAAGAGAAACACAATCCAATTGACCAGTTGGTGATTTTCTTGGGCACGATCGATATTAGGGGACGAGCCCAACGTCGCTTCAAGTCAGGTCAGAGAATTTCTGTATGCACCCCGAGGGGTTATTAATATTCAGCCATTTTGGGGAAATGCAGTAGTACAATTTCACTAGTTCAATACCAGGGTGGGCATCATTTTTCTCGTAAAGATGAAGGCCAAAAGTAAGGGAAAGAACGTCTTAGCGCCATTAGACAGTAATTTAAAGCTTCACGTTATTATTATTATTATTATTATTATTATTATTATTATTATTATTATTATTGTTATATTATTACTTTCTGGGCCTCAATCCGACAAGGAACAATTTCGTGTCTAAGACACCGTTCTTTCCCGTGTGACCAGCTGATAAAGACACCTAAGCGGTACGTCTTTTCACCATCTCAGAGTGACATCATATTCGCTGTTAGCCAGTCATTGTTCTAGACTATGCGTCTTCTAAACCCCAGTAATTTTCCGATTATTGTCCTCTTGCCCCTTTTGGGTGTGTTACGTGACTGACAGCTGTGGTGGGCTGCACTTTTTGCTTTTTGTTCGTCATTTCCACCCCCCACAGTGCGGCTCCGACCCCCCGATCACCACGCGAATGAAAACCGTCTCCGCTCACGCTTGGGTCATCCTGTTGACTCACACAATCTAACGCTCTGGCTCGTTCGCTCATCTTTGCCTCACGTGACTCGTTTGTCATCACTATTCCACAGACACAGACGGACCGAAAATTCCTATTTTTGCCCGCGGGTGTTCTCTCCCAGAAGGAAGGATGTACAGACACACGCACGTAAACACACGCAAGCATTTCATCTCTTGTCTAATCAGGTCAGGACACGTGACTCACAGACTCGGTCTTCTTTGTGTCTACTTCGACTAAAAGGTCAACATGGCCGTATTTTCATTCAAAATTTGTTTTTGAATATGGCTAACTTTGTTTTCATTGTAAGGTGCAGCTCAGCTCGCACTTCCGTGCAAGAGCCGTTTTAGTGCCACACAAGTGCGCGGCACTGTGGCAGCGCATTGCAAACATTCGACCGGCTTATTTGAACATCACCAGGACACTGTAATCTCATGTGGATCTTAAAGGGCGTGTATGGACGGAGAGTTCATTTCTAGGATCATTAAGTGATACTTCCAAAGTTATTTCGTCGGTTCGTCGAGACAGAAGAGTGGCGGGTACGCATACCTGATAAACGGCCAGAACCGTGAAACCTGCTGCTTGTTTCTGGGGGCAATCTGTCCTGTCATCCAGATACAATACCATACTACTACGTATATCACTAGGACACGGTTAAAATTTCCGTTGGACCAAGTTGTAATAAACCCAATAACCAGCTGAGCTATCGCGGTGCAGCCAGTCGGCGGTGAATAACGCAAGTGAATGCCCAATGATGCGCAAACCGCTATTTCAGTGATAGACAAAAACTGTCCTCGTTTTAATCACTGGGCCAGCCTTGTCGGTCACTTCCCAACGGATCGAACAGGACACGGCTGAATGTGATCCAATGACCTTCGAAGTATATTCACAGAATGTATTTATTAGTACAAGGAGTCCGGCTTGCTCCGTTGAACTTTTGGATGCGAAAAATTCAAAGTGGATTGTGTATTATCCAAGATCAAGGCTCTTTGTGCCAATTATTACTGTATATGAAACTCAATAATCTTGAAAACATACTCTATGTAATAGCTAAAATCAATCTAATAGCTTGTTCGGAGAGGGCGAATGCTGAACGAAATTGCTCAGTAATACCTTGAGATAGAATGTCAAGAGGTTTTCTGCGATTCGTGCAATCAGATTGTAGTAATAATGTATGCCATGCGTATTTTCACATTCGTCAGCCAAATTGGTTTTAAATGCGGGAAAAACACATGCAACTAATGAGGAAGATCTGTCAGAGACAAGAAAATGTGTACGTCTGAAGAAAAATTACCAGTATGCATTCCTATTTTGTCGGGCCGGCGAAAGTGTACATGAAGAAACGCGCAAAATAATACGTCGGAGGGTCACGCAGCCGCTAATCGATCCCGGGGGGACAATGATGTGCACACGATGGACCAGGTTTAAAGAGGATTTATCATTGCCGCTAATTGACTGCGTACTTTCGACACTTGACAGTTGGCAATTGGAACGAGTCGGGCTTAATGGGTTGGCCGTAACTTAGGCTAAGTTTATCGTGTCTAATGGTGCACTGTCTTGTCGTTGGGGCGCGTAAATAGGCCAGTGGACTTTTCCACCCAACCTGATGATGGAAGTAACTACGGCAATTTACCGGGTATCATCTGTCTGTCTTCACAAGTGGACTTTTCGGTGCTACCAGGAATTTACTCCCCATTTTGCTGAGCACAGAAAGTCCGTGCTGCTCGTCATTGGCAACAAAGTATCAGACAGGACGTCCAAATATCTGGGCTTGACCTCTGTCGGGCGGATCGAGTTCAGATCCCTCAGTGAAATTAACTTCTATTACCAAAGTTGTGCCGGACGGATTCATCTGATCGACTCCGGTTTACACATGAGGAAGTACATCCATTTTCAATGTTCGTCATGGTGAATGTAATCCACTAATGCGATAAAGTCGGGTAACCTAAAAAGTTCCATTCCTGAGACTTGCACGGTTCCCGGTGTGACAACATTAGAAAGTGACCGACACACATGAGTGTTCCGAATTAGGCGAACGAACTTCTGCGGTTGGATCCACTCAGAAAAAATGTACAAAAGTGAAAAGTTACTAGTTCGAGATTCGAACACCGTAGTAACTCTGTCTGATTATCCGGAAATAAGTTCTTTAGTCACTCTTTTTTACATCCTTCATTTATCATATTCCTGATCGGGTTCAGCGTGCGGCATCACAATAAATTTCGGAGGAGAGGGGAGTTAACTGGTGGCTGAAAAAAACCCGTAAAATAAGGCGAACTGATGGTCATGGTCATCGAATTCATTTCGTGGATTCATTTTTGATGTCTGAAAGATATTCTGTCTTGGTTACACTTTTCTGTGCTTGAGAATCATTAGTACACAATCACGTGTTTTGGTTTCTCCAGTACGGTAGAAGAGATGAACGGAGGACGAATTTGTTAGCATGGAATTTTCACATCGAAATATCTTTCACATAAAAAGTTTTACGTGTCACATATATATTACTATTGGCATTATTGGTATCAATGACATTTTTCTTTCCTAATCTATTTTACGACAGTATACTATAACGCTGAAATGAGATCCTGACTAATCATAAAGGTTTCGGAAGGGAAAAAGACAAATGACGGCCTCCAACGAACTCGGGACACAAAGGTCTACAGCTGACAAATGGTGATGGTTGTTCTCTGTTCTGCTTCGTACAGCAACAACCTCTGTTCACAATGTCTCTGTTATACAACTCGTTATCTTATAGTTCAAACCAGAACGTGCAAAGTATAGCATGGCTGAAAAAGTAGCCACACTTTTTGTGGCTAGACTAAACCTGGCAAATGGAATAATCCAGAACTACTCTTACGTGTATTCAGTCGGGTTGTGCTCTTACCAAGCCGATATGACGGATGTGTAACCAAGTAACTTGGCTGACTGGTTTTCGCTCAAATTTATTGGACTTTCCACGCATGACCCCGATAATCTTTTGTTGTAACTGAGTGAATATGAAAGAGGGTATTTCGGCGCGGCACATCTACACTTACCAATTTCTTTGATCCAGAGGGTTTCCGCCACTACCGGGTCATGTAAACGAGGATCTTGTGAACGAGGTTACGGGTTTGTAGTGGGTTCTGTTCCGACGGGATTCAATCCCACGAGTGGGCACTCTACCTAGAGTATCGAGTGTTCTGCAATCTCGGCGTAAACGAAGCTGCGGCTTGGTGGAAACCCGTCATTCTACCGTTTAAACGACACAGTTTGCCCGATTTTTGAGTGGTTTACGAACATAGTGTTTCAGGCACTTTGGATAAAGAGTTGATGATTTTTTTTGTGGAACGTGTGTTGCCACTGAATGGCAATAACGGGGCCAAGTGAACTGCTACTCTGCCTTTTTAATCCATTAGGGCAATTCATCTTCAGACGCTTGAATTGTGGAGGTGCCCTGCGGAAAGGTGTTTGGAAGACTGATACTTTTCTCAGCGACCTAGGGGGCACTTACGACGTCGTTGCGACACTTGTCACGTTAGATTATTTTTGGCCATAACAGAACATTAAATGATGTTTAGACGGATTTCTAAGAAACAATTTGGGCAATAATGTTTTCGCTGAATCTTGAGAGCCACACAAAACATATTCCTCGTAACCCTTCAAACCTTCTTTTGATTTGGTAATATTTTTCGATTATTGGATGATTCTTTGAACGAAAGCCTTCATTGAACTGACGTCATAGCATTGTGCTTGACGTGATTCATCATGCAGAACCAAGACGCCCACCTTTGTACTGGAAACCATGGGTGTACTCACTGTACAGCTAAAGCTGTTCCATGTGGCTTGTTGGGGTTCATCAGACGATCACGTCCTCTGAGCCTCTCTGGAAACCAAACACGGAGGAGACCATTGGCTATCAAACAGCTAACCACTGGATCTCATCAGTTTGTTGAACATATACACCGCATGATATAGTATTCTACTATCGCTTGGTTTGGGCAATAACAACCCGCTGACCGCACAGTAATCAACTTCTTTGGTAGAGAGCTTCTCTGTAGGGGCCTAAGTACATATTACGGAGCCAGTCAGAATGGGAACAGATGGTCCTATTGATCTTTGACCCCCGGTATGCATTGTTCTCTGGTTTACCGATTGACGCACGCACTTTTTTCATTGTCATTCGAATATTCTGGAGTCTCCACAGTAGTTGTGTTCTATGCCTCTCACTTGGGCTGGATTGGAAACTTATCGGTGGCGACGGTGACGAACACCCGCGTTCACACCAAAACAGAATCATGTCGAACCCAAATGGATAATTTTCCACAAATAATTCAAGCACAAAACAAACTCTCTGAATCATTGACAAAAAAGATGGACCTATGTTCATCGCGTCAGACAACAAATGCAGGCCTAACAAGTGATAACCTCACCAATTCCAGCACAGAATTCAGATTTGACCCAGAAGCGGAGATCACATTCGAATCCTGGTACCCAAGATTTGAGGACATATTCAACGTGGATTGTGCCCCATGGAAAGACACCGACAAAGTCAGGTTACTTAGGCGCACACTTGGCCCAAAGGAACACTAGCCGTAAGCCAACTTTATCTTGCCTCAAAAACCCGTCGAAATGACATTTCCGGGAACAGTCAATTGTCTCACACAAACATTCTGTGCTCGGTCGTCTCTTTTTCACACCCGATTTCAGTGCCTTCAAGTTCGAAAGGCCCAGACAGATTTTGTGGTATATGCAGGAAAAATCAACGTCGAAGCCGAACGGTCCAAGCCGAAGGACCCGTCAATAGATCAATTCAAATGTTTGTCAGTGGTTTACAGTTGAAACCCGATGCAAAGATACGACACAGTTGTACTCTCTCAGCTGAAAAGCTCACCGAACCTCACAATTCAGACCCATAATAGAGGAACGCCAAGGAAACACAAACATAAAAGTGGATTCAAAACTCATTGTGAGGGGACCGGCTTGCACGTAGGTTCATCCATCAAAGAAAAGCTTCTTATTCGACACAAAATTATCAATCGAAACCTCACACCGCATGTTGGAGATGTGGCGATTAACATTTTGTGAAATTCTCTCCATACGTTAACCGAATCTGCAATTTTCTTGGTAAAAAAGACACAAACGAACATATTGCCACCAGTACAAACAAGCATACCTGGGACAGAATCGAACATACTCTAAAACTTTAATAAGCCTTGCAGAGCTATTTGATAACTCTAGCGTTGTTCTATTCTCTACTCCCGAACTCCCAATTAGAAGCAAATTTATGCTTTTTGCTGTGAACAGTGTTCCGCCAGTCTCTCAGTTTGATTCGGGGTCTGACATAACCATTCTGACACAGTCATTATGGCAAGCTCTAGATCGCCCGACTCTCCAACAAACATGTAACGTGGCATACATTTCTTCAGGTAAACAAATAGTTATCGCGAGAGTAGTGAATTGTGAATATGATTTCCTAGGTAAAAGATTCTCCGCACCGGCATACGTCGTTAGTGATTGTTCCCGTAATCTGATTGGTATACAATGGATTGACGCATTAACAAGTTTTGTCATCCAAAACGGGACGATGTAAATACCACTTCATCATCCAAAGAGCCGAAAATTCATCCTCTTGAACAAAATGAGAATGTAACACAGCTTATTGCAAAGCTAAAAATGGAACATAACAATATTTTCTCTGATAGTTCAGGATTATGCACCAAAGCAAAAGCAACATTATACCTGAAAAAGTAGGTCAAAGCTGTATTCCGACTAAAAAGACCCGTTTCATATGCTGCCGGTGACCAGATTTGCAAAGAATTGACTCGCTTGCAGGAAGCTGATTTTATTAGACCAGTGAACTATTCAGAGTGGGCAGCACCGATTGTAGTTGTGGAGGGACCAAATGGCACATGGGCAGTGCGCGCAGACTTTTCAACAGGTTTGGATGATTCTTTGGAGACACATCAGTACCCTCTATCTGTTCCCGAGGATCTTTTTACCAAAATGAATGATGGAAACATATTTTCTACGATCGATTTTTCAGATGCTTGTCTGCCGATAGAAGTCGACGAGGAATCAAAACAATTATTGACCATAAATACACACAAGGGGATATACAGATATAACAGCTTACCCTTCGGCGCTAAATGTGCACCCACCATATCTCAGCAAATTATGAACATCACCCATGCGGGGTTGTCTTTCGCAGCAGTTTATGTGGATGACATTATCATTGTTAGCACAAACATCCATGAACATTTCCGTCATCTGAACAAGTTATTACACCACATACTGCAATTTGGTTTTCACTTTCGCCCAGAAATATGTTTTTTCTCCACTAACTATTTCAAGTACTTACGTTTTATTGTTGATGCAAATGGCAGATATCCGGACCCAGAAAAATTTAAACCCCTTTGTGATATGCCAGCGCCCATCGACATCCGTACTCTTCAATCATTTTTAGGCATAATCATTTATTATAACCAATTTGTCCCAGATATGCACGTATTTCGGGGCTCGGTTAAACAAACTACTTCCCCCTTCTAGTCAGCGGAAATGGTCACATGATTGTCAACATGCTTTTGAGTCAATCGAAAAGATTTTGTCGTCTCCTTTTATAGTTAGCACATTACGATCCATCACTTGACATTGCTGTAGCAGCAGATGCTTCTGATTACCGTGTAGTAGTAGTAATTCTGCCCCGGTAAGCGGATGATTCTGCGAAAGCTATTGAACACGCCTCCAGATCGTTATCTTCTGATGAACTTCGTAATAGCCAAATCGAGAAGGAGACTTTGGCCATTATTTTTGCGACGCATACATTTTACAAAATGACCCAGGGACGGATGTTCATCCTTCAAACTGACTACAAACCACTTCTAGCCATTTTTAACAATAAGAAGAATAAACCGGTTCATGCCGCCAACGGCCCACAAAGGTGGGCTACTATGTTGTTGGGGCACATCTTCCAAATTCAACGTAAGTCTTCTTCGGAGATAGGGCATGCAGATGCATTATCTCGGTTAAAATCGGCACTGAAAAAACAACCGATTGACGAAACGGTTATCATTTCCATTGACATTGAGAAGGAGGTTCAGCAAGCGCTCGTAAATACTACCTCAGACCCGGCAACAACGGCCGACGCTATCAAGAATGCCACTAAGAATGACGACAGCATCAATGAAATCAAAAAAAATTTCTGAAGCTCGGGTTGCCAAATAAAATCATTGAATCATCGATTCGTGAGTTCTTCTTACGACGTGATTCGCTATCGATCACGGATGACTGCCTTCTTTTCGACGAACGAATAGTTAACCCCAAAATCACTGGGGTTTGATATCTTGAGATAGCTTAATGGGGCACCCCGAGGCTAAACAAAATGAAATTTTTGATGCGAAGCTACGTTTATTGGTCTTTCATGGACCAAGACATCCAGGAATTTGTCAGAGAGTGCAGTCAATGCGCAGCAGTTTTGAAATCACCACCACAAGATTAGCCACAGTCATGGCCACTGACACCAATACCATGGGACCGCGTTCATATTGATTTTGCCGGACCGATTCGGGACATCCACCTCCCACTTCTGGTGGATTCCACATCAAATTGGCCAGAAGTTGGCATATGACAACGACCCACTAGCCAGTCGACGATTCGTTACCTCAGAAACATATTCTGCAGACCGAGCATTGTACGCATACGAACTCCACCCTACCCTCCGCAATCAAACTGTCAGGCAGAACGATTCGTTGATACCTTAAAACATATACAAAACTACCTAAAGGAAGAGGAGTTGGACAACATTATCAACCTATTTTTACTTAATTATAGAATTAATCCAAATCAAAACCTTTCAGGGGGTGTATTACCTAGCGAATGCTTGATTGGGTGGAAAATAAGGACCAAGTACGAAATGATGCTTCCTAAATTGCCAGTAGAGGATCAACGGTTAGGGAAATCAGAAGTTCAATTACAAGGGCCTAAACGTGGAATCAGTGTTGGCCATAATGTTTATGTAAACGACTTGAGACAACATCATCCTACATGGACTTCGGGAAAGGTAACTAGAGGGAGAGGACAAATTGTTTACGAGCTGCTAGTCTGAACTTATCCAAGGCTCGAGCGGGGTACGCTAGAAAAAAAGCACGTGTGGTGCCGACCTAATATTTCGTTGAAGTTGAAAGGTCGTGTATACTGTGCCACTGTGCGTTCAGTTTTGTTGTATGGTTGCGAAACTTGGAGTCTGCGTGCAGAAGATATTCGTCGTCTTGAGGTTTTCGACCATCGATGTTTACGTAGTATCGCTAGGATTGGGTGGAATAGCCGAGTAAGCAACGATGAGGTAAGAAAGCGAGTATTGGGTACTAATTCAGAGAACGTTTTGTCACAGCGTATCCAACTTAGTAGACTTGGTTGGTTGGGACACGTGTTACGTATGGCAAACACACGTCTACCGTACCGTGTCCTATTCTCCGCCCCTCCTAGGGAGTGGAAGAGACCACGTGGAGGTCAACAGATGATGTGGCAACGAGGAATGAGAAAATGTACAGCAGACTTAGGAAAAGTAGGTGTTTCACGTCTTCGTGGTTGGGGTCCAAAAGATCCCTCAACCAGTTGGCTGGAGACACTGAAGGATATGGCTGCGAACCGTGAACAGTGGCGATCGTGTTGTCAACTCCTGTTAAATCAGAATGATGGGTCGACGTGCTTTTATACAGTTAGACTGTGTATTCCGTGTGTTGGCTTCTAGGGCGCTCTTTCTTTTTCCCGCCTGTGTAGGTCTATCTTGTGTACTCATACTTTCTAATTCAGCGTGCAACATGGTGAGAAAGGCAGTGGTCAGTGAGGCATGCCCCACTGGTTAACGCTGTACGATGATGATGATGATGATATTCGGAACAGAGCGGTGGATCAGGCTTGCGAATCAGCTTCGAAAGAAATACCGTCAAAATGGACATGCTGAACGCAAAACCCATGGTCACTCACTCGAGTGGTTAGACAATACTCCAACACAGACAGCACAAGTACAAACCATGCTACCCCGCACTATTTGGATCTAGTTGCTCCACACAATGATCATTCTCCCATAAGCAGATATTCACATGGCAACCGAAGGTTCACACAACCTTTGCAAATCAGCCCGCAGCGGAGCTGATAAAAGCGTTAAACAATTACGACGGGAGATATAAAGGACCCAGTCAGAATGCGATCAGATGGTCCTGTTGACCTTTGACCCCCAGTGTGCATTGTTCTCTGGTTTACCGATTGACGCACGCACTTTCCATTGTCATTTGAATATACTCGATTCTCCAGTGTGGTTGTTCTGTGTCTCTCACCTGGGCTAGATTGGAAACTCATTAGAGCAGTGAAGGCATTCAGTTATAAACAACTCACTGAGTTTGACTACATTATGATCATTCGCAGTGGGAGATCAGACTTCACGTCATCAACGCTCAACTCCGCATTGCTCACAATTACTCAAATTGATCAAAGTGTATTTCACTCCCTGAACTATGAAACTTTGAACCTTTCAAGTAACTGGTTCGCACGGTTATCCCCGAACAGACTAGATGTTTCTCCGTTCAGATTGTGTACTAAAGATGTCACCTCGAGCGATGGTAAGATGTTTCCCCCACAAAAACCAAGCTCTGAAGAACGCGGATGTCTGTATGTGACTGAGAAGCAGTACCGTATTCTGGGAAGGACTCATTCTCCAATTTCTCTTTTGTGCTGATGAGGAGAATCAAAGCCGCAGTTGACGTAACTGATCAGGGATGATTCTTTGGTCAGTGAAATACTTTTTCGTTCTATGGTCCATTTTGAATAGGAAACTGTGAGGAAAGAAACTTTCGTCGAGAAAGACCAAAGAAAACCTTAGGAGAGTGTCAGAAGATTATGATGTTAAAGTACGGAGATTTATTTCCCATAAGAAATCCATGCGTGAGACAGTTATGGGTACCGTAATAGCGGGACGAGAACAATTTCACGTGGTCACAGCCACCCGAGACACTTTGCCAATTTGTAGTTCACTTCAAACCGTACTCCCTTTACTACAATGAATAATATCATTTCTTGTTTTTTTCTATGAAGTGATAAAAGAAAGATGAATTAATCTTAAATGCGCTGTCATGTTTTCATCCTACAGTTATTGAACCTCAAATCACGAAAACTATGGTAGTTATGGAGTCGTTTTCAAGGTCAACAGACGGAACACCAATGAAACGAAAAGTTTATGATACTAAATGAATTACCTGATTCGAAATCACCAGTAAACAAATGAACTAGCCATAAAGAGTTCTACGTCTTTCTGCATTGCCTATGGAATGTACACATCTGGAATCCAAAAACATTATCTGCTAATATCTTATGTACATAGGTTCTCCCAATGCAACTGGAACAAGTACAGGTCAGTACTTTCAAATGTACTTTTGAAATTGCTCTCAAATCTATTTTCAGGATTGAACAAGAAGGCCAGAAGCACACTACGAAACGCTGTTGGGACAAATTCCCGATTGCACTTAACAAGTCGACCCTCTCTACTCGAACCAATGTAATTCATCGTGCGTTTGACCTCCGTGTATCCGTGTACTCTTACTATCTGTCAGTAAGTACACGTGCTTACCCGACTTTCAAATTTCCGCTTGGCTACAGTTGAACCATTGACAACAGTCCCTTATCTCATCCCTGGCTGAATCTAAGTGCACTTCCTTGGTCGTCGTCCCGTGGACTGGATTTCATGCACAGATCCTTATTGTCTCTGTCTTGTTTGAACCGAATGAGCTTAAAGTGGACCACCGCGTAATAAGCTTTGTGCACACCTCTATACGTGACCTTCAGTCCACACGCGTTCGGTAAGACCATCCGAACTTTGTGGTGGTTCATTGGTTTGAAGATCTTGGTTACCACCTCGGATGTCCGAGGTTCAAATCCCCGCCACATTTGTGGTGGGCAGTAATTCCCACTGTCCTCCGGCTCATTACCACAGCCGACCTTATGTGGTTCTCCGTCACTCCAAGTCTCACAGTCTGGTTACCGGTTATCTCTAGTAGTGTAGTGTGCCTTCGTGGCTATGGAGCATGTACCCTTTCCAGTGTACCGCTTCGTTGGCATGTAATAAAATATAGTCTTATAGGTGTACTATTTTGCCTAGTTTCTCTAACAAAACACTGATATAACTAGCGTTTTGAATCATTTCAGATTAGAAGAAACATAAAGATTAGTGGTAGGCCAGTATTGCTATCGTCGTAGCATTACTCGAATCCAGATGGAAATTTGGATCATCATTTCTCAGCTTAGATGCATTACGTACACGAAACAAATCATTGGATGAAATTCCGAATCTCATGCTCCCCGATAGACTACCTAGTCATGGTTTGGTTTCCTGGAGCGGGTATTGAATGGAAGATCAGTATTAGTGGCCAGAACATGACATGGATCGGAGGTATGCAAATTCTTACTGGAGAACTTGGTCACACGGTGCGCGTTTTGCTTCTTGCCTGGGCTCCGAGCAATAAACGGCGTAGACAACACCATTCTTTGATTTCTCATAAGGACGAATTCAACCGGAATGCTAATGATAAGCTTCATTTGTGTCGGAATTTCGAGTGAACTACCAAATGTGTTCACGTTTGTCACCACCAAATGCTGGGAACAACTATTTTTGTTCCAACTGTATTCACTTTTCGTGGGACTGGTCATAAACTGGCCAAGATACAGGAAAGTCAGAGTTGGAAATTTCTTGTAGTCTCAAAAACCAGCCAGCCTTGAATGAAAAGGTGACTTACTTGACACGTATACAGTCAACTTTTAAGTGCAACCGACTGCGTTTTTCGGAAGTGTTGACACTAACTTTCCCACAAGGATTTTGAAAGAATTTATCACACTGATCTAGTTACATTTACGGCGTTTCCTTAACCGTAAAAATATGGTTCCTCTGGGTAATAGTTTATATCAAACGGGTCGGCGCGCCCGGTTGCAGCCTACCGTTACAGACTACAACATCAAGCTTCGGTCCATCTCAAGATCTTTTTTTCTTGTTCTTCAACTATTTCAAACTGCCAAAAAGAAATCCATCCAGATCAGAAAGATGAAACGAGTCACAGGTTATGCGAAAAGCCTGGGTTTTGGTTACCTATGAAAAGAGCAAAGTGAAAGAAAACGACAACAACAGCATCAGCTGCAACAATAACAACCACGACTATCAACGCTGGTACCACTATCGTAGTCGTTGTGGATGAAACTGTTCTTGTCGTCCCAGGTGGAGAAAATGAACAAAATGTGTCCAATTTGTTTTGTTTGATGCTCTCGATCTGGGATACCAATCACGCGTCTGCCGCGTGAATTCAACTTAGCCCGGGAAATCTCGAATCTGGAGACAGTCAACGATTCCTAAGCAAATTCGGCCAAGCTGGACAACTCCAGCACATGTAACATAACTGTCCGGAAGTGTCTGGTTCGCCGAACTCGGTTGTACTCATCTTTGTTACATTACCGGAACTACTAATCCGAATCATGTTTACCTCAATAGTACCGAATATATATGCACCGAATTTGTCTTCATTCTTGATTAGATTCGTTTTGGTTATGTACTTAACTCAACTAGCTCGATACGGTAGCTACAGTCACAGTTTCTATTATCATTACCCCCGATCACCTTCGTGCCATGTTACATCTTGACGCGAAAGATTTTGTGGTACCCGTGCCTACCACCTCACGGTCACTGATCTCGGTGATAAATCGTCTGGGGAGGGGGGGGGGAGGGGGGGGAGGAATATAGAATATCACATTCTCTGTGAGGACAACCCATATACAAGTGAACTGCAGACGAAAAATTCCAAAGTATTTCCAGTTATGCATACTGGAACCATACACTAATTACCAGCTCACAATCTCTTGGTATACGTCTTGTTATGACACCGTATTTGCCGCGACTAATACGGAAAGTCGAGCGACCTTGATGCGAAGGTCACGAGCTGTAAACTACTCGAAGAAATGTTTCGACATGTGAGACTGTCACGAATCCTCGGTTTACTTCTCAATCTCGTAATAACATGATATTCTTCTTCGTCCAATATTTTGACAATCTTCTGATGTTTGTCTTGGAAGCACAGACAAAATTAATAAATGACTCATGGGGTAATCGGCGGTCATTTGCTTCGGTGTTGTGGTGGTGGCTGTGGACCTCTTGGAATGAATTTCACCCACACAGCTTTGGTAAATATTCACATTGTACATTTTAATAATTCCGACCCACTGGGCACTAGACCGATTTACTATGGCAGTCTAGGCCGCGCCATATCCTAGTCAGACTACCATAAACAATTAGGTACTACAGTGTTCAAATCTGTGGTTTGAATTAATAACAGGGGTAAGATTTGCGGAAGAAAGATTTGGTTCATCAAGCTTCAGCAATGCTAACACTGTCAGGAGTCATTTGAAAAGTGAGATAAGGCATATATATATATATATATATATATATATATATATATATATATATATATGCAATTGAGTAGTAGGATATCAGATTTGTATATAATATGATTCATCATGCAGCTTGAACGCTTAACTCACCATTGAAAACCATGGAAGCTACTACTCAATTGCAAATAGCAACCAAACTCTGTAGGTTGTTCATAACGGAATGCCTTCGTTGTACTTAGGCCCCTACAGGGAAGTCATCCATCATAGGAGTCGATCGCTGTGTGGGAAGTGGGTTGTTACCGTTCAAAAGCCAGTGACGGAAGGGTGCTATATCATGTAGTGTAGATGTTCAACAAACCGTTGAGTGCCAACCCGGATAGCCTTGCGGTTAAGGTGTTCGATTCACAATCGTTCACCCCGGGTTCGAGTCCCCGTGGGGGCTCGGTGGATGTGTACTGCTGATGATTCCCAACAAGGATGAAACAGCTGTACAGTGCTTCCATGGTTTTCAATGGTGAGTTGAGCGTTCAAGCTGCATGATGAATCATATTCACTAGAATCTAATTTGAATCGTCTGGAGTGTGAATGGATACTCTTCATTGAAGAGCCCACAAATGAATCACAACTGTGATTTCTCATAGTTATTCGTGTCTGGGTCACTGATAACCCAACGAACAACGAGGCTGCATGTGCAAGCGCTCATATTGATAGTAAGTAGTATGTAAACATGTGGACAAAATTTCCCCGGAAGCACACGACCGGTTTCGCGGTTGTTGCCGCTCATCAGGTGATTCATTTGTGGGCTCTTCAATGAAGAGTATCCATTCACACTCCAGACGATTCAAATTAGATTCTAGTGAACATATAACATCGAAGTGTACAAGTATGAAGACAAGTGGGCAGAGGAGTACCGAGTACGCATACCTGATGGGCGGCAACAACCGCGAAACCGGTCGTGTGCTTCCGGAGAAGTTTTGTTTACACGTTTACATACTACTTACTATCAATATATATATAAATATATAAATATAAATAAATAAATAAATAAATATATATATATATATATATATATATATATATATATATATATATATATAAAGGAAAACCGGAAGTACTTCGCACCAAAGCACAGGAAAAAACGGAACTCAATAAGAATAACCGCAAATTCGGAGGTGCTCTATGTAAGGGTATGGTATGATATATCGTTCGATAGACGGTTTAGTCTCGCCGACAGGCAGTGTGTCATCGCCGGCCCCTACCGAGCCCACGATATCACGAGCGGCAGGACAGCTGATCGATGGCGTGAATTGATAGACAAGAGACGAATCCTGCCAGCGGCATTTTGGCCTCAAGGCGTGGTCGCCCACACCGGTTGGATCAATGCACTGTGTGCAATCGACTAGTACACGGACCAATTACCCACAAATTGTTCTTATACAAATAAAACGAAACAGTTTGCAGGCCGAACTGAGTTCTCACTAGAGTTAGTGGGACGGATTTAAACATTATCAACTATCACACAGTTCGGTATTCATTTCTTACGGGTCCAGCACTGAACCAGTGCCAGACACGAAAAAGGTTTCGGTGAAAAGTTGTCACTCGATGTGCAGACGTGCTACTTGGTAGACTTAAACCACCGGGTTTGTTGATCGAGCAACGAATTTCATAATCATCAGAAGATCACTAAGGAATTTTCATGATACGCTTCTTTACCATAGGAGAATATAGCTTATGCAGTAGTTCATCACCATGGTGACTGTTCAGCTCATAGACTTAAAGCCATAACTATTTGAATTCGAGTTTCCCGTCATGTGTTCTCTTGTATACCCGGAAGTAAGGCCCACTGTGTCACGTATCATGAACGGACTGAAAAAAGGGACAAAGCCAATTAGTAATCATTAGAAAATCAATCCATTGATGACTGCTGAAGTGTTGGATTCCCTAGTCCAAAAATCCATTGTGAGATGACAGTAGCATTTCATTCCATGAGCCCTAATTCAGCTGACGCATTGTACATTCGTAATCCACAAGAGCGATTCCCGAGACGCCTTTTTTCTATTCCCGTGGTTTCTTTAAGGCTAGGACAGTTTTCAAAAATTCTACCATGATTTGCGGATTGAAGTTGTTTAATCTCGTTGGATCACGTGGTCATGAAGCAACAAGACTGGCTCACCAGGTGAATGAAAGCTGAAAAGTAGATACGATCACCATTCCCATAATCAAGTGCTAATTCTGATAAATCCCCCGAATTTTACATTAACTTCTTGAAATTACATGCACACACACACGCACACACACAAACGAACCACTCAAAAATTTGGAGCTGACATGTTAACCGGTAGCTGTCAAAATCATATTTGAGCGTCCGTAGCTAGGTTGTGGTCAAACGTGCTCAGAGTAATTGCTAAGCTAATGTCTACCAGATCTGCATGCTAGATAGATCAAGTTGATAAGAACCACCGTTGGATTGGACCGACTGACTTTGGCTATCAAGATTTCTAATTACAAGTCAGACTCAATTATGAAACCGTCCGTTGCTGCCCAGGGATGGCACTGACACTTCAAGAAAAGTGAGAGAGCTTTTGCTCTTTTTTGTGAATTACAGAATACCCGTTTGCCCTTATTGGGACAGTCTTATAAAATAGGTCCACATTCTGCAGTGAATGCTCAGTAAAAATGGGGAATAAATTAAACTCGTTATCTATGCTTCATTCAGTAGTAGTAGTATCACTATTATTATTATCTGAAATTGAGTTGTAGGAGATTAGATTTGTATATAATATGATTCATTATGCAGCTTGAACGCTCAAATCACCATTGAAAACCATGGAAGCACTGTACAGCTGTTTCATCCTTGTTGGGAATCATCAGCAGTGCACATCGACCGAGCCCCCACGGGGACTCGAACCCGGGGTGAACGATTGTGAATCGAACACCTTAACCGCAAGGCTATCCAGGTTGGCTCTCAACGGTTTTGTTGAACATCTAAACTACATGATATAGCACCCTTCCGTCACTGGCTTCGAACGGTAACAACCCGCTTCCCACACAGCGATCGACTCCTATGGTATTATTATCGCTGTTATTAGCAGTATCAGTACAAGTAGTAGTCACGGAGTTATTATCATTGTTATTATTAGTATTAGTAATAGTGGTGGTAGTAGTGGTAGCGTATATAGTATTAGTAATATTATTGATATAAATAATGGTAGTGACACAAAAGTCAGGGACCCGAAGTTGGATTCTTCATTAAGCTCACACAGGTTGGCTCTAAAACACATCTGAATAAATTTCTAAGCATATAGTAACCGAACTGAATAGTTTACGGAGTACTCAAGCGTTAGAGAAACAGTATGGATGAACAGTGTGACGAAGAAGAGCTTTTTTCTTCCAAATACTAAAAAAGCAGTGAATGAAGTAAGGTTTTGTAAATACCACTCGTGTTATCAGAATGGAATCCCTCAGACAAAATTGACGGTTTGACATTTTCATTCCCGCTTATCTCATTCGTCGATCGAGAGTCTCCGTGTATGTTTCTCTCACAACTGTGATTCGTTGATAATTATTTTTGAGTTAGTCACAGCCAGCACGGTGAACGACGACACACATGTAGCCGGTTGAAATGTTTGAAAGTAAGTCGTGCATGGATGGGAGGGTAACGTATCTCGGAAACCGAGAAGTCTTAAGAAGAAGTTTTCAGAAGGTGTTGATTTGAAACAAAAACCCCTGGGCGGGAATCGTGTATACGAGTACTGATTCGTCGTCAACTTTTCGGAGTTGAAGAAGAACATCTAACGAAATTCTCGTTGCCAGTGGCTCGAGGCTGACTACTCGCGTACCACTGAGAGTTCTTCCAACTTTTGTCACTAGTAGACGAGGTGACTTAAAATGACTGGCTAGAAGTAGCTTCTGCAGTCAATATTCGCTGATATTAGGCATGATCTGTCGGAAATTTTATTGGGAACCGATGACCAGCATCACAAACACTATAGTGAGTGAACCCAACAGTGTAACCTGGGGTTTGTGCGTGAAAGGTGGAGTCCGAAGGACAGTCAGCTAAACAAATTTAACGATTGCCAATTGGACGCCTCAGTGCGTAGATAATGAGCCACCAAATTTTGCTTTTATAGAGCACAGAGTTATGAATTTCCGTGCTTTCGTAATACTTGAAGAACTTCAGAGCTGATCTTACATACCGCAATGAAACTGGCCGTTTACCTTAAAGTTGGTTGGGGACCTCGTGTGAGGGTGTACGTCACAGCTTTGAGAGGTAGCTAGAAGAGCTGACAGTTCTCCGTCCAGCAACGTTTTGTGTTGGAAATTACCAGAACACGGAAGTGAAACGGACATTTTTGTACTAATTATCCACATAACACCATTTGTCTGCTTCTTCAAAATAGCGGTACCCTGGAGCATGAGAACGGAGTTTTTCAACCTTGCTGATCAGCACAGAGGATTTCAATTCGAAATGCGCGATGCAAAGCTTTCTAGCCGAATGAGATAGGTTTTAGGTCCGACCAAAGAGAAATCGATCGATGTAGGAACTATCTAAGCTCTCTCTCTCTCTCTCTCCATATTCTGCTTCGTTTCTCTTTGTTTTCTAATTATTACGGTCTAGATGTGATACACTTGTCTGAGTTTTGTCAATCGACCTTCGATAAGTTTACAACCGCGAACTGATTGCCTTTTGTGATACGGCGAATCTTTTTCATGACTAATCAACACGAGCTTCTAAATTATGATTGAAGGTCACTGCTGTTTCTCGTCCCACCCACCCCCGGCCTCCCGGTCTCACTTTTGACAGAATATTCCAGCTGTCTAGTTGACATACGTGGGGCATATAAAACGAACTAGAATTCCGTACCGACCCGACTTGGTTCTTATTTCTGACAAAGGGGTATCAAATTCTGAGACGAGGTTTTTGCTTTCTGTCCGAGAGATAAACGCTATGCTGTGTACATGTTCATATTTTACAAGTATGAATAGCGTAGGTTCTCAGTAAACAGAAATAAACTCATCCGATGGACTGTTTGTAAGAAAAACAAAACAAATATCCTCCGTATCTATGGTAAGGACATGTATATGGGCTGCCATGTCCCAGAAGACTGTCGCATCTGTCTGTGTGCTTTGCCTGGTCATTTTTTTAATGATTGACAACCAAGAGCTCTGCTACTCCCGAAATGTGAGCACACGACAAATAACGAAACACACAACGACAATAACAAAACCGTGACCATAATGTGCGACAAAGATATGCACAATTAGGATTTTCGAAATTGGACATGGGACGTGAATCAAATCGTTTCTGGTGTATGCACAGCTCACATACTGGATTCATTTATTTTCTACCCCAAATATATTACGATTCGGCTTTCCATGCATAAATTGGAAACCGGATAGAATGAGAAACACGTGAGGAACAATACGATAGAAATTATTTCGTATTCGTACGAACAAGAACATTAAACCCATGCTTCCTTGATTTACCATTGAATCACTAAATCAAGCCAGATGGTACTAAGGTTGCCCCGCTCTCCTTTTCTTTCTTTATTTCCCTCTCTCTCTCTCTCTCTCTCCCTCTCTCGTCCTCTCCTTTCGTTTATCAAAAACGTGTTAGCACTCTTCTCGTCAGTAATGAAGTAGCTAATCCGCAGTTCAAGGTTTTTGAATTCACAAAAAGAGAGATTAGTTGATGAACACAGTTGACGAAAATGTAACTGCCCGTCATCTGTCCTAGAGTTGCATAACAGAACCATGACTTTTTTTCCTCGGAGCAGGAACAAATGACTGCGAGAAATAATTCGTTGAAAAACAATAACAGGTGTCAGGTTTAGAAAGATTCAGTCAACTTGGTTGATAATGTTTAGCTGTTAGCTCGTCTTAATGTGTACACGACCGAAGGTAGGTCAAAGCGGTCCACAGTTTGAAAATTTTGTTTTAGATTTCTCTTTTAACTTTCAAACACTATCCATGATTGTTCCCAAGTGATCTCAAATTTGTGGTACTAGTTCGGCAAGTTAGTTAACAAGTCAACAGATCGGATGTTCAAACTGCCATATACTATCAGATGAGTTACCCGTATATTGTTGTACCTATCAACTGATATGTAATCAGTGTAAATTGCTAAGTCCAAATGTCAAACGTTTTGTAATATGCAAAAGTATTCACTCACCACAAAGTTAACCGGTAGTCACTAGAAAGAAAGCTTTTGTCTAAATAAGAACGGCATTATTCCCACCCCGTAGTTGCTATGTGTTGATTACTATTAATACGATAAGGTTACGACACTGAGAAGTTTTCATACGTGGAACCAGAACCAGAGAAGAAATGTCTTGATGGTGTGAAGGCCACATTGAGAGGGATAATCATCAATATTCAAAATCAATGTTTCATATCGATCAGTGTTTGAAATACTTAATATGTTGGTAACTTTTATAGCGACGGGACAACGTACAAGAGTTTATCATGGGAGGATTCATGCCAAAATATTTCCAAGTTCTGCGTTTGCATACAGGGGGGGGCTATTCGAGTTGCTACATACGTTACAGTATCTATTATATGGGAAGATAGATAACCGAAACTGGATAGGTTAATTCGGACACGAACACGATTGGGTTCGCGATTCTTAGTAGTGCTGGACAATGTAGAAACAGTGCAGAGATAGAATTTTACCACCTCAGGCTGGAGACAATATCTTGGTTGACTATATTCTTGTACACACAATACACTGCACGCAATGAAAGTTCAATCATTGACATGAAAACTGTTGATAGTAAAAGAGCACAATGAGAGGGCCACTGTAAATCACTATGGTGGATCCCTGCGAAACCGTACCTCAGTCTGGTTCATGATGATACCGGATAAATGCGTATAGGGATGAAGACTGTGCTGTTTGTTTGGTGAGGGGCCACTGAAGGCCTGGTAAGGAGAGCGTTTTGGTAAGTTCAACAATCCGTTTTCTTAAACTGTAACGCCACAGTTGTGATTGATAGCAATCACTGCTTCACTATGGGAAACTGAACAGATTACGTCACATGAGGATGATGATGGAAGTGAAAGCTCGGCAAAACATTTGATAAAGTTCGAAAAGGGGTAATCAGCTGCCAACAGCTCGTGCATCAATAAACATACACACACAGTAGTTTAGGAATATGATGTTTCAAATTGGAGCCGCCACCAATCAGCACAGACCAGTTTTGTGTTCAGCGGTCGCTGAATCGAAGTAGTCAGTATCCGTGAAAACATTTGCTTGTCAAAGAATTTCTCTTCCACCTGCCTATTTGTTGAAAGCAACAGTAATAACAGATTTCGAAAGTCCTCCTCCCAACCTCCGTAATTTGAATTGCGTAGCATAGTTTCACTTCACATTGAATGAGATACTCTAATGTGATTCTGGGGCTATTTGACCCACATTCATCAATTCGTATACGCAATCTGATTACTGCATAACATACTGGCAGTGAACATCCTACCGGTGAAAACAAGCAAGTTCTATGTATCGGAGTAGACTGACGTATGATGTGGAATAACTGATAAGAGCAACTAATGGGGAGAGAATAGTCGGATAATTCCAAAACTATTATGTAACTGTTTGCTCCACGGAATAACTCAAAACAAAATATGTCAGCGAAGTATGAAAATATAGTATGAGACCATGGACAGTCAGATTGTATTGCAATGTTTTTATGTTATCTTCGAGCCAAATAACGCTGCATGTGGCCCACATTATCGTTCACACTTCCTCTGGGTTTACTTAACCACTTTTTCAGAGTCTGCCTGTCTGTTCAGTGAATTGCGGAACTTCAGGGGGATGGTACCAATAAGACGCTTTCAAGGTGCTATTATCCACACTTTCTGCTCTTCCGGAAAGAACAAAGAAACACAAATTCCGTGGCCGGCGGACTGCTCTTAGTTGCACCCCATCTACCGGGATGTCTACGCTCTGATTGGTCCCGGGTGATAGCTGTTCACTAGGATGTTGGAAATAAAGTGCAATCTGGACTGGCTCGTCCGTCGGACCACATGAGCCATTTGTATGCAATAGTTGTGGACTATTCAATATGTTGACAAATACTTAGTTCACGTAAATGGTTTCTTCTCTATTTGCTCAAGTTATCGTCAAAGAAGCAAACTGGTTTGACAAGTTTGAGTCCTTTTTTGACTGTTCTATTAGTGGTACTGACTGTAGAACTGTTTGATATTATCACAGATCCTACGTCAATAGGAGTACCACTACAGCCAACCAATACAAATGGTACACGGTTCTTGAACATGCTCATAACTTTGCTGGATTTATGGTTATCCGATAGACTTCGGTTCTCCTCATTTTGTAAAAATGTGTACTGTTACTTATTTTGATTGAAGGGATTGCTTTCTGTGGTTTACTGTCTTGCTCTAGAAGGACCCGTCGTTCATTCCAGTGAAAAACTAATAATATAAACATCCAGTTTCGGAATTCACCTTTCAGCAATATTTCTCCTCTCATACCTTTCCTCCCTTATTTTCTATTTCTATCAGCGACGGATCCGTTCCTTCTCTAAACAGCCTTAATCACCCAGTTGTCGGTAACATATTCTATAAATATAATCTCGTACTACTCAATTGCAAGTAGTGACCAAGCTCAGCAGGTTGCCTAAACTGAAATAGCTTCGTTTGGATGACTATCCTTTGGACTCCGTCTCTCACGCACAAACGTCAGGCCATCCCACTAGCCCTGCACTCGAAAGCACTGGACTCGAGTTTCGCTCTTGTTAGAGCTCATCAGTTGTCAAAAATGGTCAAAAATTAAACGTCAACACTACTGAAAGAGTGTAACCTTCTTTATGAAAAATGATGAGGTTGCAGTCTAGTACCACAAGAAGAACCATGGGGCAGTGCTATGTCAGTGTATTCACGTTTACTGTCTTACTAGCTAAGCTCATCAAATATCTCTTTTCATACGAAACAGAGAGTTTCCGTCGAGGGTTAATTGAGTCTCGGTATAAAATGCTTCATCTTCCTGTTTCAGTGCTCAAGTCACTAGTGTGAATCCCAAAAAATGCTGCCAAACAAAAACTGATTTTTCCCTTACTTACTGACCGTCGGTGATCAACCGGTCACCATGATCACGTTCAGACCGAATAGTTCCGAGTTCGGTTTCTTCCGCTGTCGTCACCGCCTGGTACTTGTCCCAATTGGCGGACTCTATTGGCCGGGGCAAGTGCCCGAACGGTTCATATGTGAAGCTTGAACTCTTTCACGTTCTAGAATTTTCCGGATTGTTGTAATTGTTGACCGAACTAGCGTGTATTTTCGTTACCCATTTGATCGGTTGACCATGAAGGTGGCGCCTGGCTTTTTTATGACTACTGATTGACCTAACCTGTGTTTCGCTTATGCACCGTGACCGGTTTACGTGAAGGTTGTATCCGCTTCGAAATAAGTAGTATGGTATTGTATCTGGACGGTAGGACAGAATATGCCCGACAGCTCACGGCCGTTTTCGCAGCTATTGACTCTCATCAGGTAAGCCTACCCGGTACTGTTTTGCCCAATCATCCTTATACTTGAGCACTCCACAGTTGGTTCACAGCTGTAATCTGAATTGGACCGAGCGGACAAATCACAGTGTGGTAGTACCTGTTTGCCCATGTAACAAAGTCGGGGTCAGTGTCACCTTAGGCATTCATCCTTCTGTCTGCTTGCTAACTACGCGTCAGTCACAGACTCCATGGGCTGTTTTTACACTATTCGCCAAAGAAGGCTTTCTCCGAAATAACCAACACATAATAAACGACCGACCTTTTAAATATATATAATATATATATATATATATATATATATATATATATATATATATATATATATATATATATATATATATATATATATATATATAACAGCACTTTCCCATGGAGTCACGCTCGCGACCAACCGTCTTGTGGCCTATGGTCCTATTCCTTCTTCAAGACTGTCTTCAACTCCCCTCCTCCCAAATTTGTACTACCGCATGGAACTCGTGTACGACAAGGGAACGGTGTGCAGGCTCGTTGTTGTCCTGGAACATCGCTTCTTTGATTGTGCGTAACAGGTGCAAGATATGTTGGATCGGAACTTCTATCTAAGCTGGATCATTGGTAATGCGGTCTAGAAATATCAGCTCACTCTGGCTTTCTCATCAGATGGCTCGCCGAACAGGCATTGAACCTGCATTGTGCGGCACCTTTGCTGTCTTCCTATAGAGACTTGTTTCTAAACTCGTCTTTGACGACCATTTTTAAACGAAAATGCAGACTCACCGACCCAAGTGCTGGATTTTCATTACCGAACCGATCGGTTCATCTGCTCACTATTCGTCTTGAAAGATCAAAGTACTTGCTAATCTTGTGGTATGACTTCTCTGATCCCCAACTTGTGATTGTCACCAGACGAACTTCTCTTTTGTGATCATCACGTGAACTTAACAGAACTGATAAATGCGTGGTCTGTCATGTTGTAAAGTACACAAGTGTACGTCTGACTTTCATAGCAAAACTGTTGCATTAGTAGACATCATGACATAAAAGCACAACTATGCTGGCCTTGTTTTGAAATATTCCGAACTGACAGTTTGCAGCCTCACGATCACAGTTGATTAAGTGAAAGTGGGGAGATAGTGGTGTTTTTGGCAAACATTATACAAGAATGCACGTGTGCCACTCAGTTTGTTAGCTCACAGACTCGATGGGCACGCATTTCTACTAGTGATTTTATTGGGGAATAAAAACAATTATCTGTTTTATGATTTGAATGATTCTGAAATGGCAAGTTATAAGACATTAAATGGGAAGACTTTTCCAGAGGTTTTGAGGACAACATCTAATTTCCCACAAAATCTGCTGAAGGAAATTCATATTTTTCGCGCACTGTTTGATCTTTTTTCGTGGAGCTAGGTGCCCCCTTCAGCAAATAAATTATGGGAAAGAAACACTGTTACTGGGAGACAAGCGGGTTTTTAATGCACATCACCTATAAAATGACACAATACTAATTTGTTTTCCCGTTGTCTTAACTACTGGCCGCAGGTTGTTTGTAATGAAGCGCTCGGATCATTATCAGCATTTGGGGGAAATGATTTTGGAACGGAAAAAGAACAACGACAGAAAACGAAAGGTCAGTGAGAAGTCGGTTGGAGAATTCCTCAAATGTCCCCTAGAATTTCTTCTGGCTGCTTCCTCTCTCTCTCTCTCTCTCTCTCTCTCTCTCTCTCTCTCTTCTTTCCCTCATTAGTTCCTGCCGATTTGCACTACGCCAATGCCAATTGTTTAGGAAATCTTTTTCTACCCTTCACGCACACTTGTGAAGGACTCTGCCCGATTCAGATTTGACCTTCTTGCTCGAGGTCGTCTGTGTGAAATATGTCATCGCGCTGAGTTACAAAATAACCAGCACTGATCTTTGCATGTTAAAATTACTGTTGGTTAGCTGCTTCGATTCTCTTTTCAAATTCGGTTCATTTCTTCGCAGTCTTCCTTCGTACAAAACAGTTTTGTGAACTAATCTCCCAATAGTTCCCCAGGTCTAATTAAAAAGGACCAAAAATCACTCCTCTTAAAGGTTTGCGCATCATCAGTCTTGTTTCTGTACTAGCCGTAAGAGAGCTCAATAACTTACCTAATGAGTATATGACAGCATCCGTCGCATTTACAATAAATGTAATTGCTAACTCACCCACACCCACTGTATCAGGCAATTCCCCTTGACTACCCAATTCATATCTTGCTCACCTTTTTAGATTATTGCTCTAGGGAAATACTACAGTCCCATTCCTTGCTTGTTATTTAACAAACATGGATCAAATTTTGACTGACCCATTGAACCGATATGGTAATCCTTATCCTTTCCACTTCTTTCCACTTCCGGGAAGCATTGTAAAATCATGTTCAGCCCTGGTCCAGTAGTAACCACTTCGCTCCCCTCATCATGAGAATAGTCCAACTAACTGGCAATTAGTGTCAAATTGTTCAGGCGTTTCATTATCAAACTGCTGGACAGTCCGTATCATTTGATAGGGCATGCAAATCGGTATCTACACTGTGTACGCAACCTTGGAAGCATGCTATTTTCAATCTGTTCCAGTGTATCCGGGTAACCGTACACATTTTGGCTCGTTTAATTCCCTTAATTGTAGCCTGACCTCACCGGTAATTTCTCCCGTGCGGATATATTGTTGTTCAACGTGTTCTGATAAACGGATTCTGCCTCGAGAGCGATTCCTGCCGTTCACGTTTTCCCATTCACTGCCAAGCAGTTGATGTGTGTGTGTGTGTGTGTTCCGTTGCGTGGTAAATTGCATTATTCCTATTTTCTATTTCAATGAGCACAAAAATGACCAGAAAGCAAAATGCGTGATGATACAAAAACTGCTATTAGATGATGCGCCAATGACTGTTTGAAGAGAGGGGGGTGGAGAATCGAAAATTGTTCATTTCATTCGTCATAGTACGTCTACTCTGCACTACCAATGCACAAAACAACTACTGGATGTACACGGAAGCCCTGCGTTTTTGCAACTGTTTCATCTAATTAGTGACTAACCGTTATCAAGTCTTACCCAGTATGTGATTGTAATCCTGATACAAAACGAGTTTTTCATATGACTTGACTGTGAAAACAACTCGGTTCAGAACATCACTACTGTGATAATCTGGAAGATATACGGGATAATTGGTTCGGGCACAGTTTGGCACAGCCATCCAACCACTAGGTTACTACGAAACATCCCATTTTCGTCAACCATATACAAGATGTACGAAAATATATCATCCACAGTAGTCCAGTACTGCTTGAGTCAAAGAACGTTATCTAATGTTCCGTGTGCCTTGTTTCTGTGTACTGCGTTCTGCTTGTATGACGTCACGCTCTTTGTTCTTCTATTGTTCACAATTAGTGCCGATCACGCATATTGCTGTCGCCTTTCAATTTGCGTGAAACCATAGCATAACTAACGATCTCTAAAAGGTTAGGGCTACTTGGACAACTCTAATAACTTTAGACTTAAATCAGTTCCTTTCACCAATTAAGTTACCCAAGTAAGATCAAGTTGAGATTTCGTGGAATGGTCTACGGGTATGCTAGCAATCATGTGTGCGACCGTTTTCCGCGATTCTATCTGCATGATGAATCATATTATATACAAATCTAATCTCCTACTACTCAATTGCAAATAGTAACCAAGCTCTGTAGGTTGTTCATAACGGAATGCCTTCGTTGTACTTAGGCCCCTACAGAGAAGTCATCCATCATAGGAGTCGATCGCTGTGTGGGAGGCGGGTTGTTACCGTTCGAAGCCAGTGACGGAAGGGTGCTATATCATGTAGTGTAGATGTTCAACAAACCGTTGAGAGCCAGCCCGGATAGCCTTGTGGTTAAGGTGTTCGATTCACAATCGTTCACCCCGGGTTCGAGTCCCCGTGGGGGCTCGGTGGATGTGCACTGCTGATGATTCCCAACAAGGATGAAACAGCTGTACAGTGCTTCCATGGTTTTCAATGGTGAGTTGAGCGTTCAAGCTGCATGATGAATCATATTATATACAAATCTAATCTCCTACTACTCAATTGCAAATATAAACTAGCCGTAAGCAAGAGAGCACACGATTTTGAAAATATCTACTCTAAATGCAACTTATCCTATCAAAAATTCCTCCATTCCATTTGAAGATCCAGTTTTGTGGTTCAGTGGTCCATTGGAAATTGTCATCCCTCGCTGGAACGCCAAAACTCGAAAGATACGCTTCTTTTTGGAAATCAGTATAATCTTAGACTTTATCTGATCGCATTTGCTCGCAGACCACATGAATCGTCACCGCTGAGTTGAAAAAAGCTAGTCAAATCAGAGCATCCCTGATTTTCTCCTAGTAGACAACAAGAGACTATGGTGTTCAAATCTCCTGTGCTTGGAGTAGTTATGGAATGGATTAGCGGAACAGCGAATCGCGTTTTCTACGTCAAGGTTCATGTGGCAATCAACTCATTGTGCTAGTGCGCTACTGATTCTTATGTCACATTGAACGGAAAAGTCACCTTGAACATCGTTCGGTCGGCACAAACCATAAGAAGAACCAGTTTGCGTAAGTCATCGGAAGAAAAATACATGCTGAAGACATGTAGAAAGTTAATCAAAGGCAGACATCCTCATCAGAATGAGAGAATTTGGCATGATGCTCCACTGACAAGAAAAGATTTCAAAACTGTCCTGAATGAAACTATTTTCACCCCGAAACAGAAGATCGTTTTGTGGCATAGTCGTTGAGCATGACTTATTGAACTGAAATTATGTAACCAGAGATGTTCTTCCATTAAAAAACCCGATGTTCCTTGCAGCTATTACCTTACAGCTTAATCCGGTGAACGACATGACGACACGGGCAGGTATTTAAATCTGGGAATTTTCTATCTCACATTCACTTACACCACATAAACTTCCCCTGGATCGTTCTAATAATTCACTTATTACAACAACAATTCGGAGAAGAGTGAGACCGTTACCATAATTTCAGTTGTATATTATTTTCAAGTTGTTAGCACGGCATTTTATCATTCATCTCTTATATTCAATGGTTGCGCAACACTGGACTGTCGAACTGTGACGCAAACAGTGGCTTCACCAAAGTAGTCCTCAGTCGGCACTGAGTTCCAGTGGTTTTGTTCTACCTGCTTTTATCTGGGAGTTGTTTTTATCCGCCGCTAGTCACCATTAAAGTCAGAATGAATACCCCTACAAGAGGCCCAATCCCCTTCGTAACCCAAGTGTGTTGCAATGTACCAACGTGTGCTCTCTTGATCATTTGCCTCACGTAAATGGTCAGCGAAAGCAAATCCATAAGCCTGATAGCTGTCGGATAGTTGTCGGATAGTTGTACTTTTGAGAATGAAGTTGTGCTGTTGTTTCTAACGATTTTCTCTGTATTCTCTCCGGAAAGCAACGAGAGTCCTTTCGAAACTTCAGTGGTGGTATCCTCCACCACCACCACCACCACCACCACCACCACCACCACCACCACCACCACCACCACCACCACCACCACATTCTTGACACAAATCCAGCCAATTTCTCTCTCCCTTTGGATCTCAAGATTTAGTCAGTCTTTTGTGGTTATCCAAAGGTAAGCAACTCTTGGTGAAGTGAAAACCTGCATCACATCATATTTGAGAGAAGGGGCACGATAGCGAGAAGGCCGGTTTTCGACCACTTCTTCCTCTAGCTAATAATTGTGTGATAGGAATGTCTGTTCGGCAGTAATGTATAAGTGCCGTGACAGGAAATAGAAAATTTTTCTCCCGAATACTGTAGTCCTCCCTCGGATTGCATCTTCCCTGACAGTAGTGACTTCTCGGCAAGAAACAGTTTTGATGAGTAGGAAATTTGTCTCTACAGAAAACCTCCTGACATGAAATAAACCGTCCAGATCCGAACAAGAAACACTTCCATTTGAATTTCACTACCCCCCCCCCCCAAACAAGAAACATCTTCAAATAAAATACATCTGAGAATATTTTCCGAAAAAATGGTTGTACATTTTTTTCAGGGACATGACTTTAACTGGAATCGCCAGACCACTGTGTCTGGCGAGTTCTGATCATGTATTCTGAGTCTTATCTGGGTCGATCAGCAATAATGATACATACTTCCGTTACTTGTGGTGGGAGGGTTTCTGTATCATACCAAGACCTCAGTATTGTTCGCTAACTAAGGTTATCAAGACACTAATAAGATGAACAGTAAACAAGGTCTTAGTTAGCCAATTTTGTGTCAAATTTTGATGAACTTTGGTACCCCGCATAGCAAAAACAATAATGATAACACGGGTTCGTTGTTTCGAAGTGTGCCCAACGGAAGCCTTGCTCCGTCAGTCGAAGGCTTTCTTACATGAAAGAGCAAGATCCGTTGACAACTGTGTTATAGTGCGGTGCATTCGATGAACAATTTAAATCCATTGGGGAAAGTGCCGATCCAAGATGTTTCATAAATTGTCACAAATGGTGACTTACCGTCATCTTATTTCATTATCAAGTATGATCCTGAAATATCTTTTTTATTCCCTTCTTTATGGTGAATTATACTAGTCACGAAGCATTGCGTATTGTAGAAAGTCATCCTTTGGATGAAGTATGTGTTTGTTAGTTATATGCTTACTTTTTTGCTATATGTTTGCACACAGGCACAGTGAAGGGGGAGGACCTCGTGGTATCAAAGACCAGCCTCGTCATCGGGACCCGGAGACCGGATAATATTCCAGCAGATCAAGGGTGTTAACAAGCCGAACGAAGCACTAAATTACTATTCACCACAATAGTGACCAGTAACGGTAACGTGATTCGATCCTCCGGCTTCCGATTTCAAGTGCCAAATCTGAGACGTGTCAATGTTGCTTAGACACAAAGAAAAATGTACTGAATTGGACTGACTTCCGGGACTGTATAAAGCATCTGGATGAATTTGTGCTCTGCTCAGTTCATAGCATTCAAAAATTCACTGAATGCGTCTGCATCCGTTAAGTACGACACCTATTGCGTAACAACACGGTGACATATCCTTTGATGGAAGTAAATTGTTTCAATACGGGTTTATCATGCGTGTTGAAAGCCGCGTCAGGGAACCTCAGCTACGATGCATACGCACCACGTCTCATGTTTGCAAGTAACACGCTTAGATTTTTACATTGTTCACATGGGAGGTGAGCGAGATAAGAATATCGACGGTAATATCGCTAAATCAAAGCCATCTTAATTGATCTACCAGTTAGAGATATTTGGACTGATTTATTTCAACTTCGTAATTTGGAGATTTTTATTTATTACCTTCCTCATTTGATGAATATTGCCTAGTGGTTTCGGCTTATTGAGGATCTAGTCTAACAGTCTATGCTGCTACATATTCCACCGTGATACAAGTGAGAAGGCTTTTGACAGAATCGTGGAACAGATTTACGGTATAACACTGTGGTTGTTTTAAACGGTCAGTGATCTGTTCGAACACAACCCTCAGTCTACTCTTCTCTCTTTACTAATAGCCGACAGAGCTAATATTACAGGCAGTCGGGATTTTATTTTCTAGAAGGATGCTGGAGGTTGCTGGGTGAATCGTACTTCGCGGCTGTTCGCACCGCAGAAGTTTTTCTTTTGGAACTGTAACCACAGCCTTTATTCTGCAGTCTGATTTGAAGAACAGTGGGGCCTTTGCTCAGTACGGGAAAGTGACCGAATCACACGTGAAGTATCTTTGTCTGGTCTGTCATGTGAGACCTGACTGTTGCAAGCAAGCTGTCTTGTCTTCGCTGGTGTTTTGTTATCGATCCGCTTTTCAGATTCATTCCTAAACCCCATGGACCCAATGGAGCAAGCAGAACATGGACAAGGCAACATTCTTTGGGTTGGGAGCTGTTCAGCGTTGACAGCTGACAGCTGTTCCGTGAAATGTGAGGACTTCTCCTAACATCGAGAGTAACCCCAAGCACCCCCACTTCAACGTCCAGCTATTGGAGTTATTTTGGTCTGTGGACGGTTTCTCTTTGTGTTTATTCGCTGGGGTGTCCTCTCCAGGAGCATAGTAAATAGAACCAGATGTTGCCCATCAAACGGTTCACAGACCGGACTTCGTCTGGTCTCTTCTCACTGACCCGTCAGGCGTGGTTGCATCCTCGGCTCAACAAAGCCACCCTGCATAGCTGTTTGATTCTTGGAGGTACACAAGCCATCACACCAGGCCAAGGCGTCTCCTTGTTCTGATAGATGGCTGTAGACGTTAGGTGATAGGGTTACTTTTTTAGGCCCGTGACGCAGTTTCATTGGGACTTTTTATTCTGTTTTGGCAATTTCCGCCCATTACTTTGGTTTCAACTCCTTTCCGCTTGATGCTTCTCTTCATTCAGCCCACAACATGACGAGGCTACCAGTGAGCAACCAGAATCAGATCACAGACGGGTGAGGTAGATCGCTGAATGCTCTGAACGGAACTGTGCCGCTACCGACTTGTGTGTATGCTGTGATGCTCAGGATGTGTGTTGTGAAAAAGCTCTTTGCGGACTGTCTAAGCATGTTTGCTTTTCACAAAATTTATTGTATATCGACCCAGTGTTGTTCAAGGGATTAGTTCGTTGCAATGCTCATGTTAATTTTGGTTTGGTTTCTATCTGCATTGAGATTGCCATCTGAGAGTGGAGTGGTTTGCCCTAATGTATTTGTCAGACAGAAGTTCATTAGTGACGTCCCAGTCTACAAGACAGAATAAAACAGATGGTCATTGCAATTTCTAAAGTGATTCGATTCACGCTCTCGCGTACCCGTATGTATGCATATTTTTGTTGAATGGGCAGCTAGAGGTGACCAGATACACTGACACAGGCGTAGCTCACTCGTTGGGACAAAAATCGTTCACTGTTGCTTAACTATAGTACGCTTTGTTGTGCGGCATCAACCCTCAGCTCACCGATTTGGGAACCATGAAAGCACTGTGCACAGCTATTTCATGTGGCTTGTTAGGAATCTGCAGCTGCAGTGCTCCACCGACGGGAGTCGAACACCTGGCCCATCAGGCTAACCGGGTTGGGTTTCAACGGTGTGCAGAACAACAACAGGAATCAAATCCGATACTACTTAAGTTGATGCATTAATACAGACGCACAGCCTGTTCTTAGCAACGGAATGACATCTTTTTATTTAGACCCCTGAAGAGAAGTCGTTTGTCGTGGGTGTCGATTACTGCACGAACTACGGTATGAACCCTATTGTGGACGAAATCTCCCTAGATGCCTATATCCAACGAAGGCATCCCTTTACTGGGACCAGCCTACACAACTTGACTACTGAGTGGTTGTAATTAGCAAGGGATTAGATTTTTCATATTGCAAGAATGAAACCATTGTTTCGTGATTCCGTGGTTCCTAGTGACGAAGTGTGCTTTGCAGCTGCATAAAGAATCTACAGTTTATGTTTAGGTTTTTTGAATCTACAAAATAACAACGATAACCACTTCGCTCAGTTACTTTCATTGTCAATTCGACATCACAGAGTCTCAACTGGGAATTCGCCCTCTTTATGGAAGTACAGTGGTCTTGAGTGCTGATAAATTTGGGCAAATGTTGAGCTCATCGTCCTTGACTGATTCAGACGCCCGGGACCATTTAAGTACCTGGTGCGCTCTACTAACTGAGCTACAAGGATAAAACAAAGTTACGCAATATCTGCCAAATGGAACCCAAGTGATGCTTGCCCACATTGTAGAGGCAAGTGTTACATGAAGAGCAGAGCACAGACAATACCTGTCAGTGCGTGGAATTTATGGGCAGACTTGAGTTCCACCCAAGAAGATGGTTTTTTGAAATTATTAGTCGACTTTCGGTCCAGTTCAGTCCAGTTCAGTTCATTCTAATTTAATTCAGTTCTTACAACCATCAACCCATCGCACTCCGGGGTTTTTTCGTTTATAGGACTCAGAGTAACAGCTTTAGGAAGCGAAATCAAAGTGGCTACCCACACATCAAAGAAAGATTCAGGGGGAACCACGTAGACGAAGAAAAATTTCGAATGCAACTATATATCTCGATATACACATCTCGGGAGTCTCTCCGTGGACAAGCGTAACCTGCTCTTTCCGTACTAGCCTCCTCACATTCAGCGATTGTTTCAGAGAATAATCACTGGTACGTTACATCTTATACTTGATCTCGTCACTGCTGTGAAAGAATCGATGCTAATGGGTCTGCCTTCTCTGTCTTTTAACCTGGACGACCAAATTTCTGAGACCCATAAAAGGACTGACCGAACTACTGCAGATTAAACTCAACTTTTGATAGGAAAGCTGATATTATCAGAAGTGAATCGGATCAGTAAGATCTTAGCGGGACTTTTGCTCATGCGATGAAATTTAATCTGACCATCAGGGGAAGTGCAACCACCCGGGAAATAAACTCTAGTCAGTCTTTTGAGGTGATCCACATGTTGAGAGTAGTTTGCTCCGGCGGGGTTCGAACCCACGCATGGTCGCCTCCCTCGGCTAAGCTCCGCGAAAGCTCTACCAGCTGAGCTACGGGGCCACTCCGAAGGACCTTCGACTTTTTGCACATTGATCACACAGTATATCCAATCTGACTCGAGTTTTCCCCCGTTAGAATAAGGCTCAATCTAGGACCAGTCCCCCATCCTGTAGTAGCATATCGAAGGTGCCATCCCCATCTCAGACTGTTGAACTGTTTTTCAGGCAGTCTAGAAAACATTGCAACTCAACCGAACCTTCTTTCATGGTCACTGTTGTCTATTGCACCGTTGAATGAAGTGGAATGTGTTCAGTGAAATAACTGAGAGGTTTCTTTTGAACTAATTAATGAATGAGAACGTTTGGATCAGTGCTGCATGGGCGTTGGTCTATGGGTGGTTTGATTTCATTGTTAGTTGTAAATAATCTCCAAGACGTATGCATAATGTCGTGTCATTTTTGGGATACTTGAAAAAACAGCTTGGGTTAATCTCAGGTCTCCGTGGCTTAACTTGGCTATTTTACGTTGTACTATCACAGATTCAAAGTTTCGATGATGGCAAAATGATGGCTATTTGTTACCGGTGACATTTGCACATTTTACCACGTTTTCAGTAATGAGCATTTGTTAGGCTTTTGCAGTTGGAAAGTAGACACCTATCCAGAACTGTGAGCTCTGAGTGGTGATATGTATTGCACGTAAACTGTGGTTGTCAAGATGCCTGTCTTCAGTGTGTTTGATTCTGATACTGTTTTACTGTTTAGAGGCGGAGAGGAATAATCAATGCCATCATATTAACGAGTTTATCTTGTCGTGTGGACATTCATTCTTGAGAGAGTCAGAACTGTCTGGTGCTTTGGGTACTTATTCAATTCGTTTTTCTCTGAGGAATCTCGACCAATAAGACCACACTCAAGTCAGCTGATTGACTCACGTTGCTTATCGATCTGACACGTCCACATATGATTATTTCTCATTTGCACCTCCTTAGCTTTTTCCGCCAGACACACAGTTCGCTACTTTCTAAGCCGGACAATGCATGTCATGTGCTGACTCGGCATTCTCTGCTATTTCAGTGGGCAAGCGGTTGTGCAAGTAGTCGATACCACCAGGTCACAATACTTACACTATGATACCTTACATTGGTCAGCTTTCGACCACTTGTTGACACTATTTTGCAGTTGAGAATCTTGACTTCATTAATGACAATTCAGAGATCCGTCTGTGCACATAACATAGAAAACATACGATACTACTAACCTCCATAGTAGTACGTAAGTACTATCGAATCGTTTGAGATGAATTTACGAGACTAGGGGAGAGGGGTGGGTGGGTGGTTTTTGGTAGTCCTTTTGGCTCTAATGACGTCAGATTAAATGCGAGGTGTTGAATGAACTCCATGTACTGGTTTTCTTTACTAAGCCGAACTGACAATTGTACAGTCCTGGACGACAAAAGTGACATTGTTGCTTTGTCTGTTGGACTAGAATTCTCGGTGGGAAGGCTGCCAACTATTAGTTGCTTTTATCTCGAAGAGAGCTTGCTTAATGAAGTGCTTCTTTGCCTATCATCGAGGATACATTTTTGTTTCCACATGGACGTGAACTTCTTGATTAGTAGCCACTAGTTATAAGAACGATTAGGTTTCCAAAACATGGCCGTCGAAACTGGTCTTAATCCGGGGTAATTACTATTTCTGGCTCGCGTGCGCAAGCAGACGCATCGCTTTGCAGAATGATGTGCGAGAGACATTGCTCCTTTATCCAACGCAATCGAATAGGGAAACTTGGTAATCAGTCATCACTTTTAGGATTTGAGTCAGGCACACGAGTGTGTGTGTGTGTATGTATGTATGTATGTATGTATGTATGTGTGTGTGTGAGAGAGAGAGTATGCATACCTTTGAACAATTTGATTTATTTAAACGACCTGAATAATTAAATAATTGGTAATGCAGTATGAGAAATATTTACCCCCCCCCTCACGAGAGTGAGACCCAGCTGGTGGCAGATGGTAGAAAAACACGAAGTTGATCTGTCCGTTTCTGGTCAGAGTCGGCTAGTAACAGATGATTTGCACCTGTCCGTGCTGGTGCTTTTTCGGATTACAATTCATTCACCATGACAGATTTTCAACTTTCTGTCGATCAGTCAGCGCTTCTTGATGCACAGATGCTATGCGACTGGCAGAGATAAAGGAGGGGTGGGGGATAAATGATATTAATCGGATGTAATCAAGTTTCATTCCTCCCGAGTTGTTTATCATCGTGCCCGTATTTTATGGTTTGTCTTTTTCCGAAAGAACAGTCAACTGATTTCCCATCTAGTTCGATCAGAACGCGATATTTCATCCTGTGTGCGTGTGTGTGTGTGTGCGCCAGCCTAATTATACAGGTTTATAATTTTGGCGGAAGGCGATTTCAACTTTAACGTTTCAATCACCATGAAAATTCGTTTCCGTCATACTGTACAGCGGTTTTGTCTGGAATGTAGAGAATCGTTGACTTTATTGGATATTCATTAAATTCCTACCTGGGAATCGAAACCGGCGTTCATCTGAGTCTTGCGAATGTGAACTGATCTTTGTATACAACTGTCTGAATTGGTGTAAGCTGATAATAGTCATTTCAACCCCATATTTCCCAATGGTTAGACCAGCCGTCCGAGTGCAGGTAAAAGTAAGGACTGGATGAATGTGGACAACAGCCGAATAGTTCGAAAAAGGCAGATAAACAATCTGTGCAAGGATTGGTTCTACCATAAATCCTCAAAATGAGATTAATAATGCATGCTCAGTCCTTTGGAAAAATCCATCAACCTGACAATATACTTGAATAGATTGGAATTCTTGTTTTAACATGTCCCAAGCCTTTGATAATGATGATTTCTAATTCTCTGGGTAAATCAGTCACAGCGAATAATTTCCCATGACAGATCTAACGTGGTACGGTACTTCCTTATCGAGAACTTGAATTAGCTACAATAGAACATACTGAATTGCCAGTTTGATATTGAAGGCTTTGTGAAATCCGTCTGCCATCTAAATTTCCAGGTAAATCATCCCTCATTGTGGCATACTGTGATCTATGAGCTACCTTCAGTCAGTCAGTTGGCTTCTAAAACTTGCGAAAAATTATTCTGAAACTTTTCTGACGAGTTGAAATCATGAGTAAGACTGTCAGCTCAGAATGGGACACTGAGTAAAAATCACCTTGACAACGAAAAGTGGAAATTTGTTCCGGATTCTGAACCTTCTGAACTTTGCCTTGTTAATGTTGTGTTTAGTGTGATAACCTCGAGAGCAATTGTCTTCACAATTTGTCTCCTTGGCTCTCAGGTTACTGAAGAGGGGGGGGGGGGGGGGATGGAAGGGTTGATGATTCCGTGAGTGCAAAAATACAACTCTAGATGGAGTTGGTGAGGCATCACGTGAATAGTCGGGGGGTGAGGGGTGGGAGCGGAGAGCAACAAGTGATCTTCAAATTGATTTGGACGCTCAGCTCTGATGCGAGCAAAATGTGAGTAGATTCGCCCAAGTACCAACCTCCCCCGGTACATTTTCGGTGATTTATGAATAGATCACTCAGTGTGTGATAACGTGGAATCAGAACAAAGAAGTGGAAAGTACCTAGCCGGGATGTGAAATTACCCAAGGACGAAGGCACCCGGGAGCATAACCGAGATTGTAACCAAAATCGTGCCGTGGCTAAGTGTTCACTCTTAACTCTCTATGCAATCAAGTAAAATTGCTTACGAATTATAATTCTTCTAAGATAGTTTCTTTGATAAACCGTTTGGCTAAAGATTCAAAAACTCATGGAAGAGTGAATACATTCACCGAACCTCTGCTGAGGTCTCCCACAGGGAAGTTATCCATCAAAGGAATCGGTCCCCGTGCGAGCCGTTAGCTTTGGAAGCCCGTGACAAAATGGTGTTATACCATATAGTGTTTATATTCAACAAACCGATGAGAACCAACCCGGACGACCTTGTGGTTAAGGTGTTCGATACACAATCGTTCAGCAAGGGTTCGAATCCGCGAGGGGACTACGTGGATCCGTACTGAAGGTGACGGTCCCTAACAGGTCAGATGAAAGAGCTGTACAGAGCTTCCATGGTTTTCAATGATGAGTTGAGAGTTGATACTACGTGATAAATCATATTATGTGGAATACAAATCACATGCTACTTATGCTCACATAAAGTATATAACTTGATTTTAATTACGTTAGTTGTATGCCGATCTGTGAACAGTGGTAAGTTGGCGGTTGACGGTAAGCGCTGTGTAGAGCGAATTTGGGGATATTTTGCGTGACCTTGAAATCAATGGCAAATGAGCTTTGTCCGTTGTATACCCATTTTTGGTTTCATGATGATCGAAAGCCGATTTAATGTAGTTTCTGCGCACTTTGCTATGGAGGTGTGGGTAATACATGGGATGGGGAACGGAATCACACGTGGCCTGACAACTAAGTTTGTATTGTAGTCCGTGTCTAAAAGGAGGAATTTCATCTTTTATAAAATAAAGATGAAAAGACACACTGATTAGCAGAAAATAATTTCCTTCCTACCGATACTGTGTAACTTCAAAAGTAAGTGGTTCCTCTTATATTTCTCTTTGTGGTTTTCATTCTGTCGTGTTTTTGTGTGGTCTGACGGTGTCCAAGAAATTTGAAATTTCATAAGGGGTTCGTGTGATGGCCATCAGTCAGAGGCAGTACAATCCGATTAGTCCGTGCTTCACTGATAAGCCCAACAAATCAAGTGACAAATCATGCGCCGCAAAAATTGTCAACATTCAGGAAGTCAACATTCTGAATTTCGAAGTATCGCTGAAACGGCTGGAAGTTGACGCGAGAGACCAAACACTGGAACATTCGTGATTAGTAGACGTCAACTTTCTAAATCATCTACGATATCCTTGCCAAATCTGAGGATAAAATAACCCTCACAGATATTGACAAGTAGATCGTTCGACCGTCACCCATGCACCGGTGATCTCACCAGAGCGGGAGTATGTTTACTAAAATAATCAGACGAACAGCAGTGATCCGCTACCGTATACTCGGTCATAGTCATTTTTTAGTATTTTATATTACAAACTGGTTAGCAGACTGAAAAACCTGCATCTTACCTTCCTCTTTGGATCCAGCAATACTATAACGACCGTTGAAAGTGTGCTCCAATGTGTCCTGATCGTAACCAAAACCGTCCTTTACCCATTGGATCACCAACGGGATGTGAGGTTCCACGGAGCCGGGAGCAATACCATACCACGTCAAATTCGGATGGAAGGACACATTTGACCCAGATGATACATGGGTCCGATTTACAATCACAAATGTGACACGGCAACGAAGCAGAATGGAACCGTTCAAACGTACGCGGGTATGTTGTGGACCCTGAATATCCAAATAGTGCAATGATTCAAGCAGTGTTACATCGGTGGTGAGTACAACCGGGAGAAATTGTTGTACTGTTCCCATTGCGGAGTGGTCCAATTGGGTTGGGGGGTGGGCGAGGGAAGAAATTCGAGCAAATGAAACAACCTGAGCCATGAACAACACATTTAGTAAAAACCATCCGATACGGGTAAGTAAAGCTGACCAAGTAACGGTCCATATATTTGAAACTGAGTAGTTAGAGAAATTGGGACCGGTTATTTGAGGTGAGACCACAGAAACTAGGTCAATTGGATCCGTACTGGAAACAGTATTTCCAGAGCTTCACTGGTTTTACTCGATCGAAATTCAAAAGTCACATTTGTGGGACAACGCTAGGGGAAGACAGCTAACAGGTAAGGTATTATAATCCAGTTCTACAAAGATCACCATTGGCTAAGTTAGGCGCTTCAAAAATGTACTTCACCACCAGGCTTAATCAAAAAGGAGATCATCTCACATCCTTCCCAAATACCGCCATTACAAACTGGAGGCTTTTTTCTAGCTAGCCGATCGTTTGGAATCCCATCAGTTGGAAATTGCGCGTTCATCACGCATTGCTGATTACTGGTGTGACCAGCGGATTAGTATTTAATCCCTAAGCAGAACAATTGCAGTAGCCACATTTTATTTATTTAATTTCATCTCGATGTAGATAAGAATCTCGTCAGTACAACTATCTGATTAATTAAATATGTTCTCACAGAGGCATGCCAAACTCATCCTCCATATCTGGATCAGAGCACATACTATGTTCAAATTCTTGAACAGTTCTACATTTCACGAGAAAAATAAAACTATTTTGGAGCAATCTTTGATCCAACGCAATCGATCATGACGTCTGTTTTACCGTCGACATAAAGGTCGAGCACCGTGACAAACGTGTTAACATGAAGTCACAAAAAGTTGAAGTAGTGGAATACTCGATGAATTTCAGAACCCATCGGCCAGCTTGTGACTACCATGCCAAAATGGATCGCAAGAAAAAACACGCACAGCTAGCGCAAACTGATCTATCTATCTATCTATCTATCTATCTATCTATCTATCTATCTATCTATCTATCTATCTATCTATCTATCTATCTATCTATCTATCTATCTATCTATCTATCTATCTATCCGTGATCTGTCTATCTATCTATCTATCTATCTATCTATCTATCTATCTATCTATCTATCTATCTATCTATCTATCTATCTATCTATCTATCTATCTATCTATCTATCTATCTATCTATCTATCTATCTATCTATCTATCTATCTATCTATCTATCTATCTATCTATCTATCTATCTATCTATCTATCTATCTATCTATCTATCTATCTATCTATCTATCTATCTATCTATCTATCTATCTATCTATCTATCTATCTATCTATCTATCTATCTATCTATCTATCTATCTATCCGTGATCTGTCTATCTATCTATCTATCTATCTATCTATCTATCTATCTATCTATCTATCTATCTATCTATCTATCTATCTATCTATCTATCTATCTATCTATCTATCTATCTATCTATCTATCTATCTATCTATCTATCTATCTATCTATCTATCTATCTATCTATCTATCTATCTATCTATCTATCTATCTATCTATCTATCTATCTATCTATCTATCTATCTATCTATCTATCTATCTATCTATCTATCTATCTATCTATCTATCTATCTATCTATCTATCTATCTATCTATCTATCTATCTATCTATCTATCTATCTATCTATCTATCTATCTATCTATCTATCTATCTATCTATCTATCTATCTATCTATCTATCTATCTATCTATCTATCTATCTATCTATCTATCTATCTATCTATCTATCTATCTATCTATCTATCTATCTATCTATCTATCTATCTATCTATCTATCTATCTATCTATCTATCTATCTATCTATCTATCTATCTATCTATCTATCTATCTATCTATCAGTTAATCTGTGCATGTTTTTCTATCTATCTACTTGACGTGCTGCTTTGTTCGGTTCATCCGTGAAGAAAATATTGCTTCAACTGGTGTGCATTTACCTACCGTTGTCGACCGCACTGCTCGTAATTCACCCAAATCTGACTGATCTCTTTCGTCATCAGTATTACTGATTAGCTAATATAGTTTTCCCTCAAGAGTGTCTGAGTAAAAAATACCGATATAATCCAGTTGGGTCTTTTTATTGCTGATAACGTCAATTGCAGATGTTTCTGAATCTAAGGTCCTGTACGTAACTATTAACTCAAACTTTAAATGAGTAGTACATGCTTGTGACGGCAATATTTATTTGCCCCTCCCCTTTCTCGTGAGCTTGGAAAAGATGACCTCGGAGGCTACCAACTTTTCCTTTGTTTTCGGCCAAAATCGCTGATCCGCTCTATGACCCAAACTTTAAATCACTTAACAATTCGGTGAAAGTTTTATTGCTCATTGTTCTTGTACATTCGAAAACGCCTGCTGTTCAGTACATCATCGTACCGAGTTCTGTGGGTATTTTAACCGCATTGTCAGTCTATGACAAATAATTTCAATGTTGAAACTCGCGCTCTGTTATGAGTTTCTGTGCTGGTTATTATGAAAGTTCCTCCCGAGACCAACTGCGAATACAACTTGCTAAAACTCGAAACACTGAAACCTTCAGTGAGATCCTTTGTGCTCCGTGAGACTGCAAAAATTGGCGATCAAACTAGTGTTGTCTGGTTCAGATTTTGTCCAACTTTTGTGAACAGACAACCAACCATCTGCCTCTCTACCATAACGTGGGCTATTCGTGTGAGGCCTTGAAAATTTACGTAGTTTAGTTTTTATCCCCACTTGTAAGACAGCTGCAGCGTAAAAATGAAAAAAGAGGATCAAGCCGAATGATTGGAAAGCACCATCTAGTTCCATGAGGCCGCTACCCATTCGTACACTTATCAGTGGGAAACAACTGTCAGGATACTCAACTGATGGCCAAGAATCGAAGTGGTCTTGTATAGCCTGGTCACACACACACACACACACACACACACACACACACTTGTCGTGGTTGTTGAGGGATGCACTCAGAAAGAAAATGGTTTTCTCCACACACTCTCCAAATATCCGTCCTAGTCAGCTCTAGGTTTATCTTCAGTCTTGACTGCTCCGGTCAGTATCTACAACGAACTGATCAGAATTGGACAGTTCAAAGTTTGTGACCCAAAATGTTCGTTACCCAGGTTGACAAAAGTGAAAGTCCTCATTATAAGAACTCCAGTTGGCAAACAAGCTCATTTTCAGTGATCCATACTCATGCCATTATGCAACCATTAATCTCTGTCACTCCTTGTTTGTCTATTTGGTCCAATTCCCTAACTTGTCGTAATATATTGTGATGCAATGGCATGGGTATGAATCTCTGAAAACGAGCTTTTTCGCCAAATTGTGTTCTCACAAAGTGCTCACTGGAAATAATCGGACAACTAAATGTCCTCAGTTAATCTTTGTTGTGTCCGGACTAGACGTTCACGCATACTGAGCGGACAATCAATCCACATCTCACTCAGGAGTCACGTTACGCTTGTTCACGTTTAATCAAGCTATGTTCGTTGACTGGTCGATCTCTCCAGGTATCGAATAACCCCGCTTGGCTTGATGCGAATGTAGGCTAGCACGTGAAAGTAACTCAGCTCAACCGTTTTCCGTGCACGGAAACTCATTCTATAGGCTTATATGCTGTATCAGAATCTGCGTACAACCACCTTGTTTACCTCAGGACTACCAGCCTCAACTATGTCCTTATTGTGGTGCTGAAAGATTTTAAATATCTACCATTACAAAGGATTTCCTTGCCTCAGGGCGTACCTCCTGGAACATCAAGTCCATCCTGCGACATGGGCACTGCTAACTGGTTTATGTGGAGGTTCGTTCGCAAGCACGTCTGCCGCTGCGGATATTGAAGCTCTCAATCTATCATTTCATAAGGAGGCTGGGCTTCCCCTTTCCATAGTGGCCGAAAATGACTCTTCAGATGTGCCCTCGGTTTTATATGTCTACAAAGCTGATGTTTACAAAGAACTAATTCGTTCAAATTCTAGAAAATCCTGTGAACCGGATGGTTTCAGCTTTGTTGTCCTCAAAGAGGGTGCGGCTACCCTTTCGCATACCTTCTCCGAACTGTTCAACCAATGCCTAAAAGACAGAAAAATTCCAGAGTGCAGGAAGACAGTCAATATCACTCCTGTTCCCAAGAAAGATTATTCTAAATTCCATCCTATTGCCTGTCCATCAATAATTTTCAAAGTTTGTGAAAAGTTAGTTCTCACACATGTGAAGTATTTCTTGAAAGTTTCTGACTCCTACTGATTAGCTGATCAATCCACACAGTCCACCCGTGATACTGTTGTCACTCGGATACACATTACACTTTCTCGTCACCCGTTAAAAAAGGATGAAGCTGTTAAGGTACGTTGCTTTGACCACAGTGACGTCTTTAGTTGTGTCAACAGGAGTGAGCTGTTCTCTTTTCTATCCAACTCCCCTTACTTCTCTATTGAGTAATTATTTCCGTAACCGTTAACAGTTCACCCATCCCTAGGACACCAGCTCTTCGTTTGATACTTCTACCCTTTTGTGCTCTTCAAGGTGTCCTATTATCACCGTCCCTATTTTCAACCTAATTATGCTCCACCTCTACCTACGGCAATAGCCTGCTTACCGAATACTCAGACAATGTCATTCGTGGCTTGCTTTATTTCTGCAACTCCTCTGCTCCAACCTTCAAAAATGGCATCGTAGAAATTGTTGGATGGTCCCCTCAGATGTTGTGACATTCTATTCTCCCTAATGAGATGCTACAAGTGCTCCGATTTCACTGACTCTTACACTCCAGTATCAATTCATGAGGGACAAATAGACCACCCAGTTTCAGTAAAGTAACCTGATATGATACTGGACCAAAACCTTACCTGGTCACGGCAAGTAAGCCATATTTTTTTTTTTACAAAAATCGAATGTTTATCCTTTATACTTAGCCTCCCAAATCCAACTCCGTACCGACATACCTCATCAAATGCTTTGTTTTTAATGTGTGCTATCCCAATGATTCCATGTCTCCCCCGTCATTTTCCAGACCTCCTATCGAGACACTTCAGAGTAATCTCTAGATCTCTAAAGTTCTTGTCTTCTTGTACTGATTTGCCCGGAAAACAATCCACTCAGTTCGTAATTTACCAACAAAGTATGACTTGACATAGAATTTCCACAGAAATACTCACTGACTCAACTCACCGTGTTCCCGAACACCAAATTAAATGTGTTTCATCTTCCGCCAAAAGCTCTGGTGATAAACTCCTTCATGCAGACACCCAAGCTTACGGCGGTCCTCCACTCCGTAATTGGCTAGGTTTTTGAACAACCGGGAAACCGTGATGGCGCATCCTAAAGAATGATTGCACTAGCAACTCATCACTGTATAATGCTTTTGTAATTATCGTCTTTTCACTTTGAGGTCATGTGAAAGTTGAATATTCACCGCTTGGGGCGAATATACCATCTTGTCCTGTATTGCCAGTCGGCAAGTCAACTGAATTGGAAGTTCTGCGAACTAAGTACTGATTGCTTTATCCCCAACCTTCTGTTTTGCTCCACCAGTCTGCCTTACCCTGATTTTCTCCACTACCTGACTGAATTACACTGTGGACCCTGACACCGGAGGACGTTGGACGAATTGGTCCGTCTCTCGTATCGCTTGACCCATTTGACACGGATGTCTGTATCCGTTTTGATTGCTTGATTTTATTTCGGCCCACTCCAATCCGTAGGATGGTGGTCAACGTTGAGGTTTGCCCTATTTTTGTACGATATTCGTGAATAATAATAGAAGAACCACATTGGAGCTTTTGCCTTCCTTTGGATTTTGAAATTTAACTTTAAGCCAACAACTGGATTTCGAGGTTTGTGGCAAAATGTCTGCGGATTGTCGCAACTATTTTTCCATTCCCCCGCATGCTTGCATGCTACTGCCGTGTACGAAGGGTTCATCTCGTAACCTCAAAGACTCCCCGCTGCGTCACGGATAACCTCCTACACGACCCGGAGAATGTGACTGGTGGTAAATCACAAATAACAATAATAAGTTGTTCGTGGTTGGGAAAACCCGGTGTAGAAAGTACATCTGGGGTGGGTTGGCTGCTTCCTGTCACGACTGAAAGGTCGCGGTCGAGGTCACCATGATTTTGTCCCCCATTTTCCGATCGCGGCCAGGGTAGCTGCAGTGATTTGACAAATCGCTTGTGTGAACAAAGCGATGGATTTAACAGCCTAATCGCTACTGCCTCCGCTGCTCCCAAAGTGATTTGACGAACGATCTTCGAAGAATTCACAGGCACTTTGTAAATTATCTTGAAGGCTTCGTTGTCTACCTGGTGTCCTGTCTCGGCAAGGTGCGCTACGATTGCACTAGTTATGGTTCTTCTAGTTCCTGTCCTCAGCCAAGCTGGTTTGTGTTCCTTGATTCTTTGGGACAGTTGCCGTGTCGTTTTGCCTATATAGCTTGCCGAACATGAGCAAACAAATGAATAGGTTAACATAGAGGAGGAAAGGACAGGCATTTTGTCTTTGAGATTCATAGAAATCATTGACCGGCTTGTGAAGTGGGCGCGTAGAGTAGCGGCGGGAAATGTACGGGCGATTGCATCCCTTAGGCGCCGAACTAGTAGTTCGCATTTAACATCTCCTTTGAAGGGAAGTTGCATGTGCAGTTCTTTCTTCTTGGCGGTGATTATCAAAGGTCGCTTGGGTACTTCCGAAATGTTCTTTTGAATGAAACGTTCCGGATACCCGTTGTTTAGTAATGTTTGTCTTATGTGATGTAATTCCTCACTCACTGTTTCCTCGGAACAGATCTTTCGTATGCGAGACGCTAGGGATCGAACTAGGTTCTGTTTGCGTTTTAGAGGCACGAAACTGTCAAAATGTGTGTATTGGCCTGTCCATGTTGGCTTGCGATAGACGCGGCGGACGAGCTTCCCATCTTCCCTTTTCGTAAGGTTTACATCCAGAAAATGAAAGTTGCCGTCTAATTCCACTTCGGATGTGAAACTGAGCGCACTGTGAGCCTGGTTAAATTTTTCCATTAGTTCATCTAAGTGAACATGTTTGTCCATCATAATGAAGATGTCGTCCACATACCGGCAGTACCTTGGTAGTCTTTCTATGGTGTCTTTGAGACCAGACTTGCAGAAACGAGAGCAACGATCAATTTTCTTGACAGCTGCATCCAACGAAATGAATTTCCGAAGACCTATTGGAAATCACTGAGACGTGCCCGAATAAGACCCGATTCAGTTACCCTGAAACGTCACGCGAGAAATCAAATGGATACTCTACGAATGAACGCACAGCAGTTTGAACGAAACAGCGCACAAAGAAGACATGTTATCGATGGCCTAGACGAATACCAACGCATCCGGTTCGAGCGTTTCGTTACTGATGCGATCACAAAACGAATCGATAAGAAGATCGTCAAACTGCAGGACACTATAAACGAGTCAAAACCACGGACCAATCTCCCAACTAATCCAGAGCGGTATGTACACAACTTTTCTAGTTTGTTTTTGGATGCACCACTTCTGGAAGCGTTATCACTAGGTTTGAGTTTCTGTTGTCCAACGCTGAGGAATGATCAACTAGATGTAGAAGTGCAGTTTGAAAATTTATACGCTCAAACTCGTTCACTAACAGCGACGTCACTAGAGGCGATTGAAGATTTCAAATCCTCCCTTGTTGACTGTTCTTATCAATACCATCGAACCCAGAGGAAATTTAGAAGCATTGTCAGTAACCGACACAGAGAAGCGTTAAGAGTTCTAAGGGGAAATAAAGACATTGTTATTGCCAGGCCTGACAAAGGCTCCGGAGTTGTGCTAATGAATCGCAAAGACTACATTGATAAAATGGATACCATTCTAAGTGACTCGACAAAATTTACGGAATCCAAAGGAGAGAAGGACAGAACCAAGACAGTGGAAGAACAACTTACTGCAGCCCTGAGACTATTGAAAGATCAGAATTATATTTCGAATGGCAATTATTAAGTTACTACTTACGGGCACTAGTATTCCTCGTCTGTATGGCTTACCGAAGATACATAAATCGGGAGTACCACTAAGACCGATACTTGATATGAGCACTTCTCCCCACCACTCTACTGCTCGTTGGCTCGCTGATATACTGGAACCAGTGCGCAGAAGCATTGCTCAATACAGCCTTAACGACACATTTCAGTTCGTAGAATTAATAAAAGAACAAAATACGACAGGACTTAAAATGGCATCTCTGGACGTAACATCACTATTTACGAGCGTCCCACTTCTAGAAACCATCGAATATTTGTGCAAATATATAATCGAAAATGAAATAAACGTTGGTATTCCGGTAGCCAGTCTGAAAGAACTACTACTACGATGTACTCTGAATGTTCAGTTCGGCTTCAACAACAAGCTTTACCGACAAACCGATGGAGCTGCGATGGGCTCGCCTCTGGGACCCCTACTTGCCGACATTTTCGTTGCCAAGCTGGAGAACGGGGTACTCAAAGACACCATAGAAAGACTACCAAGGTACTGCCGGTATGTGGACGACATCTTCATTATGATGGACAAACATGTTCACTTAGATGAACTAATGGAAAAATTTAACCAGGCTCACAGTGCGCTCAGTTTCACATCCGAAGTGGAATTAGACGGCAACTTTCATTTTCTGGATGTAAACCTTACGAAAAGGGAAGATGGGAAGCTCGTCCGCCGCGTCTATCGCAAGCCAACATGGACAGGCCAATACACACATTTTGACAGTTTCGTGCCTCTAAAACGCAAACAGAACCTAGTTCGATCCCTAGCGTCTCGCATACGAAAGATCTGTTCCGAGGAAACAGTGAGTGAGGAATTACATCACATAAGACAAACATTACTAAACAACGGGTATCCGGAACGTTTCATTCAAAAGAACATTTCGGAAGTACCCAAGCGACCTTTGATAATCACCGCCAAGAAGAAAGAACTGCACATGCAACTTCCCTTCAAAGGAGATGTTAAATGCGAACTACTAGTTCGGCGCCTAAGGGATGCAATCGCCCGTACATTTCCCGCCGCTACTCTACGCGCCCACTTCACAAGCCGGTCAATGATTTCTATGAATCTCAAAGACAAAATGCCTGTCCTTTCCTCCTCTATGTTAACCTATTCATTTGTTTGCTCATGTTCGGCAAGCTATATAGGCAAAACGACACGGCAACTGTCCCAAAGAATCAAGGAACACAAACCAGCTTGGCTGAGGACAGGAACTAGAAGAACCATAACTAGTGCAATCGTAGCGCACCTTGCCGAGACAGGACACCAGGTAGACAACGAAGCCTTCAAGATAATTTACAAAGTGCCTGTGAATTCTTCGAAGATCGTTCGTCAAATCACTTTGGGAGCAGCGGAGGCAGTAGCGATTAGGCTGTTAAATCCATCGCTTTGTTCACACAAGCGATTTGTCAAATCACTGCAGCTACCCTGGCCGCGATCGGAAAATGGGGGACAAAATCATGGTGACCTCGACCGCGACCTTTCAGTCGTGACAGGAAGCAGCCAACCCACCCCAGATGTACTTTCTACACCGGGTTTTCCCAACCACGAACAACAAACTTCCCACCCCTTTTCCGAACCGCAAAACACCTACAATATTGATTAACCAATCTGAATTTGATACTGTAAATACCCTCTATTTTGTTCCGAAAATATGCATTCCTATCGTATATATATGTAACTGTATTAGCCAGAGGATGAAGTTACCGAAAACGAGCTTGTTCGCTATCGTGCCTTTTTCTATAATGCAATGGGATTATTCAGTGAAATAATAAGTTGGTCGGTGGTGAGCAACTGTCTTAGAGCATTTGATTACCATCTTGGAGGTCAGAGGTTCGAGTCTCCTTCATCACTGGTTAGCTTGGTGGTAGACAGTAATCCTCATTGTCGTCCGGCTCGCTACCACACCTGACCTGTTGGGATCTTACGTGGTTCTCCATCACTCGAAGTCTCGGGGTCTGGTGACCGGTTATCTCTAATAGTGCAGTGGGCCTTCGTCGCTATCGATATGTACCACTTCTGCTGTACTCACGAGCAACAAAGTTATAAAAAAGAAAGTTGCTCAATTTCAGTTATGAACACAGTGTAGAACAAATGTACTTTTCTTAATATAACATTTATTTTAACGCGGAAATCTGATCGCTTTGTTCAAGGACAAAGCTACTCTGAGTTTCACTACCAGTCAGAGCTTCTTCGACTTTGTATGCGGGGCGTATGCACTTCGTGATCATTTGGGCGAACGAACACCGACTAGGTGGAACGGGGATCTACCAACGGCTTTGTCAGTGCCACAGCTAGCAAACAGTGAGAAATTCACTATCCAATCTTTTTCAGGTTATGTTTAGGCGCGGTTAGGTCGCGATGTAAAAGGTTGAAGGTCGACCAACACTGTCGAAATATGTCTAAGTCCCATTTTACTTGCGTAAAACCCGCAAGTCGATCAGCGGGCAAATGCTTTGGATGCGCTATACTCAGCCACCACCGAAGCTGGTCCCTTTGATCCTTTGGCGACCTTGGATTGACCATGACCTCTTTACCAAAACATTTACCATTGTTATATGACAGAAAGAGAGAAAATAGTATAATGATCCATGAAAGAGCTATGAAATGGGGAATTCAGACTTATCTAGTCATCTTTGTAGTGGTTTGAACCCAACATCATGTCAAATTCATATTGATAATTGCATTCTTTAAGCATTCACATGAGTTGTATAACGGCCAAGGTTACTTTCACTTGGTCGTGATAACTAAACTGACGGATGATTTAAATCAATCTAGTGGGCATTTCTTTGAAACTCATCTATTTCGGTGGGTAGAGCGGCTACTGAACGATGACGGGATACAGGCAGCTTTGACAAGCCGAGGAAACCAAATTCACGAAAAGTTTTCCTCATTTCGGGATTGAAAATTTCCACTTTCGTTTTCTGACTGTCCAACCTTCTATCCATGGTTTTTTGAACAATTTTCTCGTTGTTCTTCAGTTCGTTAAACCAAGGCAAGAAAAATTGTGAAGTAATTGCCATTTTATGTACGTGTCAGTAATTTACTGAAATTGACCACTTTGAGAATACATGACATGCACCACAAACAAAGGATGAATCGGGTAAAAAGCTTTTCTTTAAAAATAGTATACACCTAGATTTAAGATCTCTTTCTCACTCTGCATGACACAGAAAAGGCCAAATCACGAAAGATGAGCATCTATTCGGAAAAGATTTCTACCAAGATGTGATGGAGCAGTATTCTTAATAACGCAGCGTATCACTGTACATGGAGAAAACTCTTTCCCTCAAATGAGAATGCCGGTATATAGCATACATATTACCACTGAGCTTGGATGAAAAATTCGTTTTTCATACCGAAATATGCCACACCGCTGGCAAACAATGTAGTGAGCGTTCACGAAGCCGTATGTTTATGTCAAAATGATTGTCTAATCTGGTTCCTGACTCATCTGATTGGTTAACTTCTGTTCTGGTTCATGGGCACAAGAAGCACCGTGCTGCTTGCGAAGGCTTTCAAATGAATATAAGTCGGTACTAGCACTTCGACAGCTTTGTCCTTATGGAATATGGAAAGTGATCTGGTCTGATCTGGTCCTTGTTTTTTATCAAAGTACCTCGGTTTTAGGCGGAAGACAAGATTGATCACAAAACAACAGCTGAAAGAGTTTTGACTTGGAAAAACCTATCGTAAGACGCTCAGTAAAGGTGAAATTAGATCAGACGTCATCAGATAAACGACTGCGTCACCAGCGAAATTACTTATCACTCTTTGTCTTGCATTCAGGGTGATGACGTCAATCGTGTGCTCAAACGACAACAATTTTCTTTGGCTGTTGCTGAAACAATTTATGCAAAAAGTCTCAGAACTGTTCATCCAACGATTAGAATTATTATGCTCACACCGTCGGTGACACCCTAGGTAGGTGCAAAGTCACCTACAAGGGTCGAAACGAGCAACTGCTGAGTAACGGAATAGAAGTTCCAAATAGACCCCAACATTTCATGGTGGAATCAGGATCCGGTTAAACACACACACACACACACACACACACACACACACACACACATACAACGAAACTATAAGATCCCGCCATTGCTCATGCCTGGTCATTTTCTGACAATGTAACTTCAGGTTGATTGAAACACTAGGTATCGGGTCATCTACGCAGCAACGAATGCCAGGGTGCCAACTTCGCAGCCAAGCATCGACGAGAAGCTCCGTAGTATAGAAAGAAAGAGCAATCTAGTAACTTTTCCTTGCCATTGTGAAGCCCGTTTTACTTGTTATTTCCGGACGTATTTGTTTTATATAAACATATCGGCGAGATGCTGCAAATCTGTCCTGGACACGAATCATGCGAAGTTGCAGACTATGGCCCGCATTTTGAAATGATCCCAGGAAAAGCTTTTTACAATTTCTAATGGTCCATTTGTGTATTCCTAGGTTGAAAAGTAATTTTGTAATGAGAAACTCGGGTTGTTTCACTAGTGATTTCATTTGATTGGCTTTTTCTTGTTTATCTAGACTACGTCCCTTGTTATTTTTCAAAGAAAAGTTCGTTCTTTTTTATCAGCCGGCAATTCCAACTACTGAACCTGATGGAAGAGCTGCAACACTATTTGTCGTACCGATCGTGAGTAGTAGCAGTTTTTTGTTTGTTTATTTATAAAATAATTCAGCACAACGTGCCTGCACTCGTCTCAGCATTGACAGGTTGTGTTGCGTACAGTGACTTTCACTACCCAATTAGGAATTGGATTTGTCTTGTTCGATATCACCAATGAGGGTGCGCATAATCACCATCCTTGCTAGGGCTCGGAGCTGAACAGCACGTACGATCCATGCAATTCCAAATGACTCGCAATGGTCTGTGTTATGCCAGCATCCCGTAACAGCAGCATAATTTCTTCCGCGTAAAACCGATATCTATGATAAACGTTGTGTCTCACTAGAGGCTTGAGTAAAACAGGGACATAAAAACAAAGCTTCACGGCTGCGCGGAAACAGATCTGAATGTACCGTAGAATGATGAAATGAATTTGTCACGGAAATGGCCAGAGAATTCAGTTTCAGGCGACTCTGTTATGGTCATTTGGCCGAAAACCCTTTTATTTACTTATTAATCTGTACACAGCCTAGCAGATCAAAACATCTTACACTAATTGCGCACATAGTATTGAATTGAGAGAATGTATTGTTGGCACGAAGAGCCTGAATCGTATGTAATGTATTTGATTGCTCGAAGCAACCGTTATTTCACTGTTTGCATCAACCCGTGCTGACCAGACGATAATCAGAACAAACTGATAACACTGACGTTTCGGGTTTGAAACCCGTCGCCCTTGGTCCGGTCCCATATTCTTATACAGAATATTTTCTACTAAAAGCCTCTGACGGATATACTTGAACCGTTTCCCGTGATTAAATGCATCTCGAACTAACCTTTCGAGGTATATTTTGATTGACACGGGCTTGCGACTACAATCTTTAACTAAATCCGTCCGCGGTTTTTGGGACTGCCTCGTGGGGGACAATACGTGTCCGGCCGTGGTCGGACTTTTCTGTTTGAAAGATTTCTTCAGTCGTGGTACATTCTGACAGGCATTTGTAAACGAGAGGGCGACACGGTCAATCCCGATCTTTTGCGAATTTAGATTCAGGGCTTTTGGGGTGTTGAATTTTCTAGACCAGTGGACTCCGTGATATTCAGCGTCCTCAGGATGTTCTTTTTTGTTTTATTTTCACGAAATTAATCAGGAACCACGGACAATTTTGAGATTATTTGCCACTGACATTTACCTTAGACTAATTTGTTCAAAAAGTACTTCGCATTAATGTTTGCCCATTACCAATAAGGTGGGACATAACCCCAATCTGTCAGTTAGGTGCTGTGGCAATCCACGGGATCCATGGAGATTAAGGTAATCCATGTGGCAGAAAGTTTCATGGGGGAAAAAATCAGTTTGACTGGCATGGACAATCTATTGGAGAGAGAAAGGGGACACGCCTGTACACCCGCGTGCATGCGTGCATTCACAAACACACACACACACACACATGCACAGATGTATGCAGTCGTTTGTGCTTTTTGTTCTAATCGACTGATTTCCTTATTGGGGTTTCTATTTGAATAGGGGCCCATTTGAAAATTTATTCAAGATGTGATCCATCAAGACCAAAAGATGACCTCTTTTTTCTCCTGTCCATTTGTTACAAACTACATAAAGGTTTGTTCAGCGAATTTGCACCTTATCGTTGGGTGTTAGAGTTTCGTGTTTTGTGACGCTTGGATTGGCGTGTCCTATCGGGAAACGATAAAATTAAGCTGGTGGTAGCCACTCACTTGTCATCTCTGAGGTATGACTTACGAATCCTGCCACTCTGGATTCCTTTGGTGATAGACAGCAATCCGTTTGTCTCCTAGCTCCTTGTTCCCACCTGACGCACTGAGACTTTGTGCAGTTCTTATCTCTCCCCCTGGCAGTTATCCTCAGTGATGCTTCTCTTTCACCTCCGGGAAAGTATGAATTAAACAAAGACGAACAAGAGTGAAGGATACGTTTCAGAAGAGAACGCGTTCGTACATCAGATAATGATTAGCACTCTTGTGGTTGTTCCACTGCTCCTTTGCCGTAGACAATTTAACGGACATTATTAGAACCTGTTCGGGAATCTAGCCTGAATAAGGCTTCGGAAACAAACAGCTTGCGCGTACTGATGAATCTATTCCTATTGACATGCTCCGTGAAAAAAATTGGTACTTTCACTTGCTAATTAAAAACCCACCAGCGGTGTAGCCGTATCTTTATTTCCTCCAGTGCAGGTCCTTCACAAGTTGCATTGTCAAACTTTCTTTTGAAACTTTAGGTATGACCTACAAATGATGCTTCCTTCACTATCGTACGTCCAGATACTTAAAAAAAAGAACAACCGACAATATCATGAACAATAATGACCCTGTGGAATTAAAGGGGAACGATGAGCTAGGATTTGTGAACAAACTGGTAGAAAAAAACAGCACTGGTAGGTACAAATGTCACTTTTTTAGATCACAGATAGGCGGATACGCATCGAGTGGTGTATTTAAACAGCAGTGATCAAAATAAGTACACTGACTGATGTATTTTAGGTCTGTCTAACGGTGGTGGTCGAGTGGTATAGAGCACTCGATTACCACCTTGGAGGTCAGAGGTTCAAGTCCCCGCCGTCACCGGTTACTTTGGTGGTAGACGGTGATCCCTACCGTAGTCCTGCTTGTTACCACACCTGACCTATTAGGACCTGAAGTGGCTCTCTTCCACTCCAAATCCCAGAATCAGGTTACCGTTTATTTCTAATAGTGCAGTGTACCTTCGTGGCTATGGGGTGTGTACCCTTTCCACAGCCATCATGTGAAAGTATGAAATCGAAATTTAGGGAGAAAGCTCTAGAGCACCAAGAAACTGTGAGCGTACGAATTGGATTATCTTTTCCAAGATGTTTTAAGATCACAAAGACCCCAAAACAAAAATGCCTGAGAAGAACCGTTCATGGACTCGTGGAACAACAGCAAAGTACAACGAAAAACACAGGGATAGCAATGTCTATACGAAAATGTACGTATGATATGATCGCGAATCTCTCGTTGAAATGCAAGACTTCCCCATGGTATACAAACATGAGAAGAGTTTTTTTTCTCTATTTGTACGGATTGTGCAAGCTCATGTGTTTACTTTTCCGTGAAAACCGCTCGCTCCTCCCGACTGCACAGAATACAGAGATAGCATAAAACTGAACTGAAGTTTACACACCGGGACTATTGCCCAATGCAATTGCCCCACTCATTGTGTTTGTCAATATGCGAGTCACGTGCGGAACTGAGCAATCCTTATAAATACTACTGCTTGAAGGGATAAATAGAAAATGCGTGCGTTTTTCTCGTGCGAGAGTAGGGGGAAAACAGTTCTGTGTGTAAAGGATGCCTGTTGTCTGTAACTATCTTGTGGGTAAATTTTATGCACGATACAATGTATCCGCCAATGCGTTTTAAGATCTGTTCTCTGCCAGGAATTTCGGGGACACTACTGATGACTGGTCAACCTCGAAACAGAATTTTGAAGTCTTGTTTTGGAAGGCCGGGTATTATTACGGAAGAACAACAGATCATGATGAAAATAGCACAAATGTAATTAGGCGGGAAGGATTTTTGGGTCTGGAATTGTTTGAACTTAGATATGTGGAAAGAAAAGCCCCGTAGTTTTCCTACACAGCTCGATGTGTGTAGATCACTGGAGGTCTCTATTTTGTGTGAGTCTTAGATCCTTGAAACAATCGACTCTACAGAGGTGGACGTCAGTGATAATCTGGTGGTCTTGAGGAACGATACGCGTGAAGGAGTGAATGTTACACCCCGAACTTTTCGAGGAATGAAGTCCAAGACCAGATTGAAAAATTGTTTTGAGAAGGGTTAGCCACGGTAACTGACACGGTGGCGTATTACGTCTACCAACAATGCTGTATTGTCAACATTATAACTTTCACGATTTTCTCTAAACATTGAAATCAACAAGATAGCCAGGGGCTTGGCATAGAACGATTTTTGTCGGCTTAGACTCGCGAGTTAGCAGAAAATTTCGTAAAATGATACAGGTGCGAAATAAGTATGGAGGAAAGAATAACGCCTAGAAGCACGGCGGAATTGTTGATCAATGGTTTTGAAAAATTTTCCCTCTGTTGATTGTACGGCACTCTTTCAGCGAGGGAATTCGATAGCCTAGAAACTCATCTGCTTTTGGGTTTTCCTGAAATACTCTAATTTTGCTCCCCCAACTCGGGGATGGCACACCAACTCACAGACTGACCAACAATAGACGTCATCACGTAGTCCGACGGACCGACCGGCTCCTTAGTAAAGTATACGGGTCAAATCACGATCACGGAGAGAAGAAGTATCACCTTGTCCCGGATAAGATGCAATGACTATGACAGATGCTCCATAGGTCAGACTGGGAGAAAATTTGCCCTCAGCAAGCACAAAAACTGGTCGCTACAGGACACGAAGTGTCTTCTCCATGGTCCGTCTACAAGGACCAAAGAGACACAGATCGTCAGTCCGGGTAATGTTCACTACCTAGAGCCGGCAAACTGGTGTTCGTTTGCTGAATAGCTTCAAGACGAGCCGTGGAACTTAGTGTGAGAATGAGGTTCATCTTCATGCCGGGATCCGAGTGAGATTGGGACCCACCATTGACATCGAAGTCATGATATACTCGGCAGAGAATTGGGAAAAGTGAGGTCCCCAGTGATAATTTGCTTTGATCCCCTGGGACGGTAAGATCCCATTTTGAGGTGGACTGAATCAATCCCATGCAGTCAGTCGGTCAGATGAGAAGACGCGAGAGAAGGATGCCAATGATGAGTTTTGTGGGCATATACTGTCGTACGAGTTATACAATGTCACAAACACGCAATACCACTGTCATGGAATCAGTGGTGCTGAGAAAAGGGGATCGAACTGTGAACTGGAAATCGTGCAGCCGTTAATTGGAATCTAACCTCAACCAATCAGTTTCTCTAGTTACGTGGCCCACAGTAGATTGTTGCATGAAAAAAAAATGAGAGCTATATCGTCGTTTTTCGCTCATCATAACCCCCTTTGAAAAGACCTATTATGACAGTCGGAACGAAAGCTTTATATTCTAGCTAATAAAGTCACTCACAGCCGGGGCAAGAGAGTATATTCAATATAGGAAAGAAATGATAATTAGTGAAGAGTTAATGAACATCAAGTGGTCGAAAAAAGCTACGAATGTTATGTTGTGGTTTGAAATAAAACAAATCATTTATTACAGAGTTGGTATCGGATCAGTTATCCCTTTCAGATTTAGCCACTACCATTTACGTCATATGGTCACGTGGAAGTGAGAAAAAGGTCGGTTCTGAAGCTGGACGACTAGGTTGGATTAACGAGTTGCTTTTAGATACGAAGCAGTAGATTGGGAAACCTGTTTGCCGTCAGTTCTCAGATGGACACCTTAGTTGGTATTTTCATTTGATTTTAGTTATCTCGTAACTACCTACGGTAGCTTCATTTACTAATTTCTCCGTGAATACCGATCCTAATTCCGGAATCCTAAAACCGGTGTCTCATTTTAGTTGGTTGAACGTAAAAAAGGACTTTTTTATGCCCTAAAATTTCTCCACGAACTTCAATTCATTGTCACTAAATACCGTTAGTGAAAGATATACTGCAAGCAGTAAGATGGAAAATACCCAGTTATCATTGATTTATTTCCCCGGGATTCTTTTTGTAGTTCCTAGTTAGTATGCCGTATAGGATTCCGAAACTCTCCGAGTAAACTCGAACAACGGGGGACAACAACAAATCGCGAGGATGTCATTGGTCAAAAACGGTGCACAGCGTGCAAAAGAACTTCTTCTTTCTCATCCTGGAAAGTTCAACACTTCTTCCCTTACTTGCCTTCACAACTGCTTGGTTCTCGACAGCTGAGGTCAAAAACAATACTCTTCTTCCGACACCCATGCTTCGTGGTAAGCTCAGTCGAGTATTTCCGCAGAACTCAGACAATAACAATGTCACTTGACTGTTTTGCTTGATGGATTGCACTTCGGACTCCTCGTTTTGTGCACGAACCTCAGGTCATCCGATCAACCCTGCACTCAGAAGTACCAGACTCGAGATTTACTCTTGGTTAGAGCTCATCAGTGATGCATATCCTCCGTCTCACCGGGGATTTGAACTCGAACCTGCACACCTGGGAGGCGTGTGTGTCACCCCAGCTCCACCCCGCTACCTTCCAGGGCTGATCCGAATCCCCGAGTTAAGTTTGTTCCGATGTCATCCTCTACGATATATATATATATATATATATATATATATACATATAAATATATATATATATACGTAGTATGTAGTGTGTAAACGTGTGGACAAAGTTTTCCCGGAAGCACAAGACAGGTTTCGCATTCCAGACGATTCATATTGGATCCTAGTGAACATGTGACATCGGAGTGTACAAGTATGAAAATGAGGGGGCACAAGAATGCCAAGTACGCATATCTGATGAGCGGCAGAAACCGCGAATAAAAGAGTTCTCATTTGAAATGGTGGAATAAAGTTGTATCCGTTTGACGGAAAACTCGATTATCAGGAATTCAATAAAGAGTTACCTTGATAACCCAAATGATTGAAAAGGAACCACTTCGTCCCCAATGTACGAGGCGGCTAACTCACGTCGTAGTCTCATCAGTTGCCGAGTTATCTTGCCCGACAAGCTTTTTCCTCTTTGAGGAAAGTTTCTTTGCTCTGGAATGCTTCCAAGTAGGTGCACACGTTGAACTACTTATATCCTTGCGTTGTTTCTGCTTTCCCATCCATCCCCTCTCTCTTTTCTGACAATCAGAAGCAGATCTGAGTAGAAGGCTTTTGATTATCTCTTTCGCAAGCAGTATGACGATTTTATTGTTTGCATGCATATTTGAGTAGTACGTTGATCAATTCCGTCCTGCTTTTTACACCGGAATAAAGCCATAGTAACTTTAGTTTCAGTAGTCAAGTCTAGTGGTCTCTTGACGCACCCGAAGGTGAATATTTGGCACACTAGTACAAGCGTATTAAAACTAAATTTGGGCAAAAATGATGAACAAAACTGCTCAGCCTCGGCGTATTTTAATTTAGCCAAGGCAGATATTGGGAATGTTATGCAATCTGGCGAGATAGGAATTCGTGGATGATTTGTAAGTGTTGGGGATCGCTCTACACCAATTAGTGTTTTTGATGAACTGAACAATACGTTTTAAATCTTGAGCAAGCAACCTTGAACAAATAAACAGCCTTGTGGTCTGTTTATCTCTCCTCACCTTGTGTGTAGTTCCACTTTTATTACGCAATAATAGTTCAGTATGTCTGGAAGGGGGTTGCGGCAAATTCAAGGCTGGCAGTTGAGGGAAGTGACCGGCGGGGTTGGTGCAACATTCGAATCCGGAACAAAATGGTTGAAGGTTTACCATGGAGACGGTTTAAACAACCCCGATTGGATATATGCTGATAAAAAGCGCCAAATTCAGTGGAGTGCAGCAGAAGAAGACTTCAGTCGTAGCACATAGAAGGTCGAACAATTCCTATTTTGGGAAAGAGCAGTCACGTGGTTGAACCAGGAAAGATTGTGGCTGATAGTAACTCCGTGGTGTGCAGTAGACAACACACTAGCGAGATGATCACCTCTGATGAGTTAGTCTAGGTTGGATGCACAGCCCAAATACTTCGTTTTACTTAGGCCCTGAAGAGAAGTCTTCTAGCATAAGAGTCGCTCGATGTATCGGAAACGCTCTTCTCACATTCAGAACCAGTGTCGGAGGAGCTATATATCACATGGTGTATAAGTTTGATGAACCATTGAGTTACCCAGTATAGCCTTGTGGTTGAGGTGATCGACTCACAGTCGTTCACGCCGAGTTCTTGTCCTTGTTGGGGCTCCGCGGATTTACACTGCTGATGACATCCTAACAAGGATGAAACAGCCGTGCAGTACTACGATGCATGACTAATCATGTAAAACTCTCATCTTCTACTATCCACACAAATGACATACCGGATTAGCTTGAATTGCTCCATTTTAGTTTGAAACTGGAAGACCAATTGACTGGTCCCCGAAAACTTCATGGCAAGAGTACGTCCTGTGGGTGAAATGCGAGGCAGATGTGCTCCACCAAATAGCCAGCACATCTTCAATTTGTTATGCACTATAAGTTACGCACTGAAGTAGCTTGCGCAAGGCTTGGCGTGTTCTGAAACTGACCAAAAACACTTAAATGTCAAAAATAGTCTCGTCTGAATTTTCGGCCACTGGAAGGCCTCATTCTGTCAGTCATGGGTAGTAGCCAATTAGAACGATGCTCAAAGTACCGACTTCCTTCGTCCCGCATGTTCAACTTCACGTGATTCGATTCCAAACTCGTCACCTATGAAGATGCTACTTTGGTGAAAAAGTCTTTTACGCAGTCTAAAAGGTGTCACTTGCACTCGTAATAGGATGGCAACAAACCAGTTAGCGCATGACTTTACCATTTTGCTAGCATACCCTTTTTCGGTCTTCTATGTTCAGATCTGAGATGTCTAAATGCCATTAACACCGGAAATGAAAGGAGAACATTCAGTGAAACTTAGTTGAACCAATGCATATTCCGAAGCGGTGGGTCTTTTGGAACTGATGAAAATAACCCTTGTGACTGGGTTTACATAACTGACATAATAAATTCATATCCTACGTCACTTTTCGTATATGCAACTGGTATAATGCCGCGTTTGAAGATAGGCTGATACCTGTCTTGTGTGGGTTTCAGTCCGTATCGCCCTTGTTCTACCCGAGTAGTGAAATGTCACTGATCCCAACAAGCCTGTTACACCCTGAGCCGCTTAACATACGCTGACCATGAGACTGAGGGGAGTCTGTGGAGTTGACGCGTCTATACTCAAAACCGACGGTGAGGAAACGACCAATCGAAAGTTGAACTCTCGGGGCATGTGTAACGTTTGATTGGCCTGACATAACTTGACAGTGCTGGTTAGTTGTCATTGCACACATCTGCAACCTGAACAAAAATCATACTCCGCTCTTTGGGTATCAACAATTTGGTTATATTGAGAAAGACGGTCACTAGAAACTTGGAGGACAGCTGAAAAAGCGGATACGCATGCAACAGTGTGACCTGTTAGTCGCAGACTTATGTGCTGGCAATGAAAATCCACCCACAACCATTTTCCGCGTTGATCAAGGCCCGCTTGAGGATCAAAGCCGGAGCATGCTGTTGATAAACTTGACCGAGGTAAGTTACAACATCATGTGCTAACATCAAATCCAGAGGTGAGTGATCACGGGGTTGGTCAATCCAGAACAGTTGATGTTCAGTTATTGGAGTTTAGTGTATGTAAACGACACCTATTTATATCTTCACTGATTCCGTATAAGGTGATATAATTTATCGACCAAGTGCTTACACGAATTAGCGTCGTGTGCTCTTATCCGACTGAGGAGAGATTTGTAAATCAGTGAGGTTGCCTAAAATTGGTAAATTTCTCAGAAACATTAGTTCATCTGTACTTTTGTTTCAAAGTTATACCCTCTAATCGATGGAACGTTCCGTTGAACAATGAGGTGATGCACTTAGATTCTCGAACCGAACTTTTCTCTGTTCGACTTAAGAGAAAAAAAAACAGTTCTAAACGAATATCTAGGTTGGGCTGCTATAGACGGGGAAGGTTTAACATAAATGAGGACAATTGGGGCAAAAATCCACACTGTTCAAAAACCAGTCGACGGACCTGTTTTCCGCACTGTAAACAGTAATGAAGGTAGCTGATCTACTGGAGTTATCGAGATCTATCTGGAAGTGCGCCTAATCTGCGGCGAATTACGCAAAATCGTCGACTGCTTTGTAGCTTGTTCTACTTGAAAACAGGTCCCTTCAAAACCGTGATGAATTATGGCTTGAATTCAGCAAACAAAAATACTGCATCCTTGATTTGACGTGATTTGCTCGCATCAATCAAACGCCATGCCTAGTAGTGCGGTCTTTGAAAAATTGCATTTGACTTCACAAAATCAATTTCTTAGATAACTATAAACCATTTCAAAAGTAGTACCTATTTTATTATTGTTATTATTATTAGACAACTAGCCGCCGTAACAATAGTAGTATAAATAGTGCTGGTAGCTCCACGTAGTATGGCTAGTGAATATTCTACGTTTAACTGAGTTGGTCAATCAGCTGATCATATTTTCACGAGATAAAACACCATGTTATAAGAACAGCTGACTTTCACCATAGGTTACAACTTTGCGTTTCATTTTGTCCAGCTGCCAAAAGTTTGTTCTGCACTTGGTGCATACACCAGCCACAGAGGTTTGAACAGCACTGCAATACATACAGGAGTGGTAATATGACGACAGAGGAGCGAACAATTGGTTTCAATTCATTTGCCACTCTTCGTGCCGTTATATCATACTCGTGTTGTATTGGGGCAGTTGGGTTGACCGTTGGCTGGATTGGAACTGGTGGTCTCGATGTTGTCGGTGACCTCAAAAAATGGATAATACAGCTACATTGATAGGGTTGAAGTACATTTTAGGGAATGATATCAAGAGAGCGCGCTGTCAAATACTTTTTACAACTCTGTGTTACACATAGGTAACAAAAAGCTGTCAGGCCATTGACGTGACAACCACAGAAGTAGACTCATGAGTTTGAAATGCTCTAACGGGATCGGAAAACCGTGCACTCGTAAGGTGATCCTTTTAGGAAGAAAAATCAATAAGTAAAATTAGTGGAAAAGTCTTTTCGGGACAACCATCCAAATGAGCAGCTTTCGTGTTGGATGTCGTTCTCTTTAATTTGTAATGTTTGTGCTAAAGGATGGGTATCAGTTCACACTCCTTCGGACACCATAAATATATGTAAGATTGAACCGATACCAACAGCTAGGGGATCAAATTATATTTATTGTCATTGTTTGCGAAATCACTCAAAACTGTCAAGCGTTTGCTTTTATTTAAGTAAATTATCTAATCAATTTGGAAAACTGTCTTTACCGTGTTGCTCACGTCCAATCTCACAATGTTGTCGGAAAGATATTCCTCCTGACTGGAAGTTCCTCCAGTCACCCTGGCACGCCCAACTTTTGTATTATGTTAGAAAGTGAACTCTTTGTACATTTTCTAAGTTCGTTCAAATAGATAATGTGAAAATTTTGATATATCTGAAAGGCTACTAAGTTAGTTTTTTAAATTCGAAATCCACTGCTTATTCTGATTTGGGGAGTTAGGCAAACGAGAGAAGACTGTGGACAGATTATGCTGAATTGAAATTTAGCGTGGATGTATTGTTTTGAACAATGAGATCGTATTTCTCAATGAACTAACTTTACTGCGAGTGTTTTTTCCTTGTGCGATTATATCGGCCCACGCCTGTCCCTCATTTGTACACACGTAAGCCGATAAAGTGTTTGCACGTTTTACTCAAACTACGAATTAGTCTGGATTCGTTTTTGATTGTCACTTTACAGCTTCGATGAACAGAAGTGAACGAAATCCGATGGCAACCGAATTACGACATTTCACGAGACAGACAAGGCAATTCGACAGCGTTATTGATCCGGATGTTAGAGCCCAATGAGCAGAAGTAAAAACGATAAAAATAATAATAACCATAATAATTAGGACCTGTTCAATAGCTTAAGGACGTATCTGGACGAATTTGGGACATACACATAGAGTGACACAGAATTGAGGTTCTCAGTGAAAATCCCCATCTTCCGTAAACACTTGACCTTCATCGTGATCAAGTTGAGTCGGTCATTGGAAACGGACTGAATACGGCTCTAGTGCGTCTGCTCTCAAATGATTGACTGCTAAACATAATATCATCGATAGGATGCAACGCCTTGGTTGTGGACAAATGCTGATGTAAGACAAAGTATGGATACGGAATTGAAGTTGCAAACGGCACACTGTGGACTATCATTTCGATAAAAACAATGAAGGAACAAATTATACGCACACAAGCCTTGATCAAGTATTTCGCTTTGTCAAAAAATAAATAGAAATCTCACAAAAGAAACAGATCAAGTTCCGTTCACCGCATTTCATCTCATATGTTTGGTGGAGTGCGGTACTCGCACTGACGTACTACACTCTCTCAGATAACACGGATTGTGACCTTGAGACTTAAATTGAAATATCATATGACACTTACATAAATAGTTAGATAAATTACTGACCCCAATGAAGATGGGGATCCTATCTACAACGAAATTTGACCAGCAGAGTCGGGATTAAAACACCGTATCTTAGACCTGTTCCTCCCACCCACATAGAGAGAGAGAGAGAAAATTATATAAATCTACCAATAATGGTTAGGGGTTGGTGTTAGTTGAAACACTGAACAAGGGATGAACGATCTACTGTCGCTGAACGGAGGGGATTTGCCCTTGTGAGCGGGGATGTACGTGCTCAGTATTTGATGGCATTTCGGTGGCCGTGGTCCCCTTCTTTAACTGTTGTACATTTTAGTTAATAAATAAAGCGAAGTAAAAAGAGTGTTGTATAATAAATCTGTGCATATATATATATATATATATATATATATATATATAAATATATATATGTTCACTAGGATCTAATCGGAATCGTCTGGAATGGGAATAGATGTTCTTCATTTAAGAGCCCACAAATGAATCACAACTGCGATTTCTCACTGTTATTGACGTCTGGGTCACTGCTAACCCAGCGAACAACGAGGGTGCGTGGGCAAGCGCTCATATTGATAGTAAGTAATATGTAAACGTGTGGACAAAATTTCCCAGGAAGTACGCGACTGGTTCTGCGGTTGTTGCCGCTCGTCACGTATGCGTGTACCCGGTACTCCTCTGCCCACTCGTCTTCATATTCGTACACTCCGATGTTATACGTTCACTAGGATTTAATTTGAATTTGTGGACTCTTCAGTGAAGAGTATTCATTTGCACTCCAGACGATTCAAATTAGATCCTAGTGAAAAATGTAACATCAGGGTGTACAAGCATGAAGACGAGTGGGCGGACGAGTACCAGGTACGCATATCTGATGAGTGGCAACAACTGCGAAACCGGTTGTGTGCTTCTATAATTCTCGCAAATCGAGCAACGCGTAGCCATGTCAAACGAATCCCAAAACCAGAACAAGATTGATTCGTAGTTTCTACGCCAACCTCACGTACCGTTACGAACATCCCTCGGGTGACGCCAAGTAGTGAAAGCATATTGTCACAGTTCGTAACGCCCATGGCTTAGAGATCACTCAGGACATTGCAGCACATAATCCATCCCATGGTATATGGATCGTCAATCACGGGGGCAGAAAAAATCCGTGGTTTGTATAAGTTCGAAATCATTCCGCAAAGCGACAACACAACAATCAGGTTCTAGCACCAGTAGAGATTTATCACCGGAAAGGAATTGGGATTGAGGGCAGTTTAGTCGATTGAGCAGTTTTTGCGGTTCTTCTTGAGAGAATTTACACCCTGATCTTTTTAATGGTGAAACTTTGGTGAGGCGGAAGTCTTTATCCAATCCATGAATTGCTGGATTAAACGAGCTGCTCAATGCACGAGACATGGTTTTGTTCACGGAATACCTGCATCTAGATACGGCCGAAAAGGAGTCCCTTAACAGCGACTGACTGGAAGCCAGCATATATATATATATACTCGAACGTCAGACCAAAATCCAGCTTTGCCATCACCAATTGGGTTCTAATCGTGGCGGAAGCTTGGCCCCAGAGGGAAAACGATGTCAAATTCAATTGCTCCAAAATAATCCGGATAATAAAAATAATAATTCTTTTCGATAGATAGTCTACCAGGCTGGTTGCGCAATCATTTGTCACCCCACACTCCGTTACGGGTTCCACTTCTGACTGCAAAGGATTTCGCCAATTTATTTAGATAGTAAACCCATCCGATTATAGCCGGGGATAATTTATCAGGACCTTTATTTATATTCTCACATCCTGTTAGTTCTCAGTTTATACTGTTCGGATCTTTTTACCTTGGCAACCGAGGTCACATATGTTCAGCTACTCACGGGGTTGTATGAAATCAGTTTGAATAAAACGAGACTGTAAATAAGTTTATGCCTTTCCCTGATGTTATGAAGTACCGCACCTAATCTATGAAAATTAAATAGTACCATAAGATAGTCGATGTCACCTGCAGGATATTGTCAACATGTATGCGGGATTGTTACTCGTCAACTTTCAGTACCGAATGCATTGTATTTCGAAAAAAATATTTCTACTTATAAAAATATAGCCCATATCAGATATATGGAAAAAGGAGGCCCTCCATAGAAGAAGAAGGGCAAGAGAAAATTGACAGTCAATGCCTGTCATTCGTAATGCTAACCTAAGAGAAATACCATCGGTCGAGCGAGGAAATGACGAGTTACGCAACTGCGGCCTTTCATCACGCCCGTAAGCAAGATACGGACAGACTTGCCAAATAAAGCTGAACGAAGCAAGGGTGTGAATGCGAAAGCGGCACATATCCAGGAACTTATTCAAAATGTACAAGAACTGTATGGCTTGTGGGGTCAAACGACTCAATGTCATGATGCTTTCCGCAAATGTGCGCGAGTTTAACACAGAATAAAAAACAGTCTTCTTTTGGTGCAATCTGCATTGCACGGGTTAGCCTGCAAGTATTGGATAGTACCAAGAAGGGAGAACAAATACGTGGACTGGCAAAAACCAGTGATTATTTCTTAAGATTATCGGATTGAGTAGGCTTAGACAAAAAGACTTCATTTGTTAAATTCCCCCGTAGGTTCCTAGAGATTAGAAGAAAATTCTACAATCAAACCAGTACTCCGGATTTGTTGAATTGAGGGAATTCATTTATTTTTGGCTCTTTCAGCACTACCAGCCCAACCTACTGTACACACTGTCCAGATTCCAAGGCCGTGGTCAAACAGTCATCATGGCGAGGCTTTCAACCGGAATCCTGCTTCCACAGCCTCAGGTCACTTGCCCCAATAGGGAGCCTCAAATTGGCCGCAACCTCCTTCCGGAAATTGTGTACCATTATTATGTAATAAAAAAGGAAGTAAAATCAAATAAAAAAAGAAAAGAGAGAAAAGAGTGCGTGCCCGAGACAGAGGAAAACAAATGTCCCAATTTCCACTACGCTGTGAGGCGTGATCCGGCATCGATTTCCGTACTCGTCTAGTTTTGGATATGTCAGTATTATCACTGAATCTCTGCTGAAAATTGACAAATGGTGTTTGAGTGGTACTATTTCGTTTAAATCTGTAACAATATTACTTAGGATCAGAGTGAATTTGCCTGAATCGTGACCTGTATTTGACAAGCTATATTCTTCGTAAGATGACACACAATTAGAGAACGCGAATTAGCAAACAAGCTGGTTTCCAGTGATCACTAACTAATGGCAACGTATGACGAGACTGTCACAATTCATCGTCACTATCTGCCCCCTTCGGTGTGCTCAAAACCTTTTTGCGTGTGCCCTGCATTTCTTTTGGTCACACCTTAGCCTGGTAACAGGAATCCAGGATCGAGGTCCTCGGTGGAAAATCAGGCTAGCTAACAACAACAACACATGTGCCCAGATTATCTCGAAGTCAGCTCATCCAATCAGCAAAACAAATTTCAGTGCTCTACTCATTCTGTTGCAGGTTATATGTGCCTCACTTATCGTGGATACGGTGAAAGTAGAAGACAGGTACTACAGAGTAAGCCTTGTCTAGTCACGGTGTACTACCAAAAGTTGTGCATCTTTTGGGGGTGAGTGGTTGTATGTATCTATATGGATATTTTAGAAAATTTTCGTTCAAGACCATTCGCCAACCAGCCGCCGTTTTCGTATATTTCCAGATTGATTCCACTCTGTGAACTTCATCAGTCTTCTCTCAAATAAGTTGCCAACTTTTTATAAAGATTAGAATGACGGTACTTTCGTGCCGATGAAAACAAAACGGCTGAACCATATTGGGATAATATTGTCGTACAGCTGGAGAGAAGAATGCCGTTCGTCTGGTGTTGCGTTCCACGCAACAATTTGATGAATGCATGCCAAGTGATATGGTGAGTATAGACTGAAAAATAAGGATATGTTGTATAATGGCTGAAGATTGACTGAAACGGAAGACCGTGGATATAAACTTGGTGGGATGTTCCGCGTGACCCAGTAGATATCTCGTGGAATAGCTTGCCTGATGTGTGGTCCCCGAGAATGGAATACTTTAACAATATTCTTTCCCTGGGAGAGATGGTAGTGTAACGGTTCAGCTGTAGGCCGCCGTCATGGTGTTTAGTAAATGTAAGCGTGCGATCTTGTTGATGCATTTATCGATCTTCGGCTCATGGAATAATTTCCCCCAAACATGTCTTTTCGGATTGAACAAGTGCATCCCCGTTCGTAAGGGCAAATCCCTTCCGTTCAGCGACAGTAGATCGTTCATCCCTTGTTCAGTGTTTCAACTAACACCAACCCCTAACCATTATTGGTAGATTGACATAAATTTCTCTCTCTCTCTATGTGGGTGGGAGGAACAGGTCTAAGATACGGTGTTTTAATCCCGACTCTGCTGGTCAAATTTCGTTGTAGATAGGATCCCCATCTTCATTGGGATAAGTAATTTATCTCACTATTTATGTGAGTGTCATATGATATTTCAATTTAAGTCTCACGGTCACAATCCGTGTTATCTGAGATAGTGTAGTACGTCAGTGCGATCACCGCACTCCACCAAACATATGAGATAAAATGCGGTGAACGGAACTTGATCTGGTACTGTCAGTTTTTGAAATATGGACACTGTGGTAAGTGATTTAAATTGTTCGGACAAACCTAATGTGGCCAAAACCGGGACTGTTTTAAAGCACGGGAAATAGCACTTCCAGTTCAATCCCTTGTACGGAACACATTCGTCACTCCAATGTATAATTCCCACAGTGATGTCTCTTTCTGTTCACAATTTCCTCATCGATAATGGTTCACGCTACTTTCCAGCATGCGAAATTTGTCTGACTAATTTTCTCATAAGTCGTGTGACGTGATGTGCGCCTGGAATACCTGTGTAACCCTAGACCTATCCCAAAACGCATTATGCGAATAAAGTTACCTTAGGTCAAGTATGTCATTTATCCACTCGGGATTCGATATTCAGTAGCGACAAAGTCACTTCCCGTTACAGAATTTGAGTGAACAAAACGGGGCATTTTTCAATGCCATCTCTTTGTTTCGTTCAGTTCTGCAGTGACAACTTCAGGGTTGATGACGTAACGGGCCATGTATGGTGATCCGGTAAGCTTCTAGGTTTGGATTCTAGAAAATGAGTGTTTATGGTGGAATCGTGTGAGTGACGAAAAAATACATTTTCGGAAGTTGGGGTCAAGAGGGTGTGAGATTCGTCAGCCAGTAGCTTTCGGAAAAAAGTTGAGCACAAATTTAATGTTAGGACATTATAAAGCGGATTAACCGATTCTGAAGTAAGCCACTACCTGTAGGAAAAGTTTCACGGATCGAACTATGAGTTTAATGTATTAAACAAGCAGTCCATAGGGAGACGTAGACCCGATGAGGCAGACTGCGAGTGTAAACAAAATTTCGGAAGGGAAGAAATGAAGCACTCGGGGATTTGAGGCGTCGAAACACAAAAAGTGAGCCGTCTTATCGTCACGAACGCGGTGATGATATGTTCGGATCAAAAAAAAGTCACGGGTAATGATAACACCGATGAGCTTCACTGATAAGTTGCCCCGGATGCGCTCACAGTTTTGCGGATAAAGGCAAAGAAGGATTGCATTTCGAAAAATACATACATAATACATACATAATCCCTTTTCGTAAAGACAAAACCGGATTCGGCGTGAAAGCTACGGGCTTTCCCATCCTAGTCTATGTTGAGTAGTATTTAGCAAGATGCATATGTTCAGTCCTAGAAATTTTGCAATGTGGAGCTGATGAATATGAAACTTAATGTTAATGGAATACTTTAATACTGGTTTCGGCGTTTGCCTTAGCCTGAAAACAAACGTTTTAAGCAGAACAGAGACTTTCCTAATGAATAAGTAAGGAAGGTGTGATGAAAGAAGTAAAGTGTACTCTTTGCGTAACGTGTTTGCACGACATGGTTACTTAGAAATTTTCATTGATAACGTGGTACAAGACCTCTATGGGATAAATCGGGATCTAGGTATCCAAAAGAAATAGGTGCATATTAATTTCCCCTTTCAAACAAAACATTCCGGCAGGAAATTTAAGTTGACATCGATAAGGCACGGTCATCTAGATATTATTTAGGGCAGAGCTTAAAAACCATTTTGGGCTTGCGAATACAAGATGCGGTACCACCTGCGGTACACCTTGTGCTGTAAGACTGTGCAAATTGGCTGAACGAACGTCGCTTATCCGAACGAGTCCATGAGCACCATCCGGCCTCACTGAATTCAGGGACAATCAATGCAGTTATAAACGTTGCACTCATACCTTAATAGATCTAAGCACTCAGAGAATATGGCCCACACGTTTTACCCCACTTACAGAGTCCCAACCAAGGGAACAAGACTGATGCAGTGTCTTTTCCCAGGCCACAGCAGAAGCGGTAGGTATTTGTCCAAAAAATCCGTCGTTACGCGTACAAAAACAGTTCGTGCAATCACGGAAACTTCTTTGGCCTACGTCGTACGGTCAAGCGCAGATTAATTGCACCAATCACACACACACACACACACACACACACACACACACTTGTTTCGCAGATAGATCTGGACCAGGCGTGTAAACCTATCCAATAAACAGTTGGTCACACCTAACACAATTTGAATCCAACACCTACTCTCGCAGTTTCCCGTTTGACTGGCCGGGGTCAGACGGTCACCATCACGGAATTCTCGACCTTCATGTCCCCGGGTTCAGTTACGGCCACCACAAGTTACCCCACGCCACCTCATTCGGCAGATTTTGATTGAGCGCGGAAGCTTCCAGAAATACTATGCTTCATTGTATAATCAGTAAAGGAAGTCAATGATCATAATATACTCTGTGTTGTGTACTGTCTGGATTAGGAATCACGGAAAATCGACTTAATGACCACTGGGGTTTCTTCACGTTTTCTGTGGGACTAGTTGGAGAATGTAATTCGTCCTTTACGATTGGAGTTATCAATTCTGATTTGAATTGAACCAAGGGTTGTTAACCTTGGCAACACTCGAGCCTGCACAAGGATAGCATCCACACTTTAGTTCCGCGAATGTCCCACCAGTTGAGCTATGAGGCCACACCAAGGGGTTTCGGATGTTTTGCAAATGATTTTGTTGGTTTTGCGCGATAACAACACGTCTCTATTTTTTATCAAACAAAATCAAAATGATGCTTGATGTTTGTGGAAGAAAAAAATCGATTTTGTGTTAAAAATAAAACGATCACAAATTTACTGTATGACAATACTTTGTATGAAGGATACTGACGCGATCGATCTCACATTTTATTCTCACAGCTTTATGCAAATATATTTCAACCTGGGTAAACTCTTTTGGAACGCGGTTTCTAGCCCAGAATGATAACAACACAGAGCTTGGAGAGGAAAAGATCAAACTCGATCTGTCATGCTTGTCTACAAGTGCAATGGGAAGGATGTCAGCATTACATATACCCGCCGCATTACCACGAATAACACGGTCCCGTGTTCTTGATACCTAGCCTGAGAGATCCCAAGAAGCCTCATAGGTTAAGATGTGGGCAGTCGTCGGACAACGTACCCACGTCCATCTCAAAATGAAATGAGTAGTGTTGTGTAACCAACCCATGTGTCATTGGCATTCGCACGTGATTCATTCTGGTCGCGTTGACCTCGCACTCGCGTGCACGATGCCTGTCTATCCCTCGCTGTGCTTTGTTCTACTTTACCAATCACATGCGGTTGGGTGAGCTTGTGACTGACATTGATTCGTTGTTCCTGTCCCTTTGACTCATTATTATGCTTGCGTTTGGCAGTGCATGATTCACTTGTTTGCCCGCTTGTCTACTTAAGTGCAAGTTTACTGATGTACTAATAAAGGGACCTATTACATACTGTGTTCTCTGAGTTCTGAACACAACAAACCTGGTATCTCGGATCTGCTAGTCAACAATCCCTAACACTTAAGAGGTCTCTTGAATCCCGGAACTGAACAGAACGAATGGAAGACCTATTTTTACTGAGTATTATGCTTTCCAGGCTTCCACAGTGTACTCCAGAGATTCGCTCATCACGTAAACGAAGATGATTGATCGTGTACACCACGGATGTTATTGGTTTGACTTGTTCAACGGATATGCTACTGCCTGTTACCTGTAAGTTGATACGTGCACAAAAATATGACACGAACTGCACACAGCTGTACAAACAAATAACAAATCTTTGCGGGATTGGTCCTCGTGGTCAACGTCATCAGCCGCATTTGGATCCTTTTCTTCTCGACTACTCCCGCTTCAGTATCAGGCAAGCTTTATCAGCCGAGTTACACAGGGAGATTTTAAGCTCTTCATGAATGGACCATACTTGGTGTTCTGTTCCATCCCACTATCTCTAGTGAGAAAACTCTTCTGCCTTCGAACCATCTCATTTAATGTGAATAAGCGAACCGTTTTTATAGATCACCAGGCGATCATAATCAAAGTCACTGTACGAAGCTCATTGGTAGGGTGCTCTTCCTCGAACCGGGTCTTCTGAATAGCTATGTTGTACAAGTCTCCTATTAGCTGATTTCTCTGAGATCGGTTAAAACAACTGCTGGCTGGTGATTGGTCGCTTTTCGTTCCATTTGATTAAACCACCTCTTGGACGCTGATTGGTTCAATCCGCTGCTTCCCCCTAAAACAACGTCTGGCCGTTGATTCGTTGACTCTGCTCGGTCGGTAAGGGCGACTGTTCACGGCTGATTGGATGGCTTCGCTCCGTTTCGTCATGGACTGACTGAAACATCGACCCGCTTCGCTGGTCTGAGGTTTGCCATAGATCTTGGACAGGAAAATACGTGCAGTCTATATACGAAACTAGGCGGTCTGTCGATGCGTCAGCAAATACTCTTACACTTGGTACGTACCGTTTCATTGTACTCCTAAATTTAGCTGAGGAATTCTGCTTGGTACATGGGGAAATCCTGCCGGAAGCAGCCAACTGACCAGTTCACTATGGTGGGCACCAAATGCCAACATGATTGGGATAAAGCTTCACAGCTTGGTTGGTGGTACGCATGAAGCGGTTCTGAAGTGTACGAGTGACGTCGATGAGTGGATTCAAATCCGGCCCAGGCGGAAACTATTGGACCATTTTGCATCGTTTCAACTTGTGTCAAATTATACCAATCCACAATTTAAACTAGCGGCATAGTTTGATCTGACACACTATTTGGCCAACATTACCAACCGCATAAACCTAGCTTTTAAGATACCGGCAAGGAAGAAAATAATATGGTTGGTAGAGAAATATCTCGTCAGCTTTCAAGTCATTCAGAGAAACTTAAGTGCGTGAAATCTGAAACAGAATAAGAAGAGCACAGATGACTGCTTTCAGAAAGTGAAAAGTCACTGTATTTATAAACCTAATCTGGAGTATTACCTTAGTTCTCCAGGATAAGTTGGCATGTTCTTTTTGAGTTCAGCACGGGTCATGCTCATTGTAGCAAATTCTCGGTAGGCAGAATAAAGTGACGAGAAATTTACTCCACTTGTTCCCGCAATTTTCTTCAGACTCAGCTTCCTCTAGCAGATTCTTTCGCTCCATTACTTTAATGAATCATGAGAGAAGAAGGAGACAAGCAATTTTCGAAATGGTTTTCCCCAATCCCATTCGAATGTCGATAACAACAAACCGAGATTCATCCTTGTGGACTCCGGCCAACAGTCATATGATAATCCATCCCATTAATCCCCCCAAAAAGGTGGCATTTGAAGTAAGCTATCGTATCCCTTCATGGTTACCTGTACGGATCACGTTATCTCTGTTGCTAACGCAGGCCATAACCCTGTGGTGCTCAGATCCACACCTTAATTTTTATAACAGAAGTTTTCCGTACCTTTCTCATTTGCCCTAGCCACTGCGTTTGCGATGTATCAGGTTTTAGTCAATAGCTTGAACAAGTCGAAGGGTGAACAGGTTAGTATAACACACACGAATATTTGAAACACCTTACTACCCGTCATCAAATACAGTTTTTCCTGATAAACTTTCAGTTGATAAAACTAACTGACTTCTTTCGGTCCCATGAGATAGAAACCCAAGTGTGAATGCCGCTCACAATATAGCACCACATGCGCTTCATCAATGGAGTTTTACAACGAAACACGTGTCACCTTAAGAACGACAGGAAGTATAACTTGTCCATGATAAGTCACTTTTCACGCGAGTGCACTCTCATTGTAGTCTTCATAGTTCCGAATTTAAGTCCAATTGTATCAACTAAAGGATCTTTTCATAGTTACACTTCTATTGAATCATTTGCTAACGGAGACCAAATGAAAATACGGACTGGTCCGGAAACCAAGAGGTATGGAAATCTATGCCAAACCCAATGTTTAATGTGGACCTGATCAGGGTTTGCAGCCGGTTAGACAAACTTTGATGAAAACAGTCCTAGTTAATTGATTTTTTTCAATTTTTTCATGCCTTAAGTAGAAGTGGGACGTATCATATAGTTCTCTTATTCACTAATAATTTCGTTTGGTTGGTGCATGTTTGACCCACCATTCGTAAGAAACGGCCAAAGGTTTTCCCCACCGATTTGCACATTTGTTCCGGTCCCAAAGCATATTGCTAGTGCCCACATTTTACACTGTACACAGCAGAATACATGCTGACAATGGGGTTGTTTTTTCTCAGTGGGCACAATTATTACCAATGTTCCTTAGTTCAGGGATCTCGTATGTCCACGATACGTCTCAGTTTGATCTAAACACCTGCAGTGATTTAATGCTACCACTGACAGGCTGATAGTCCGATCTAACCGAATCAACTTCCATGGGTTGTTCCGTGAAATGAAAGCAAATCATTTTGGTGCCAAATAGTTCAGACGTTTCCGTCACACCGGAGCTCGTCCTTATTGAAACTCGATTCAAGAAGAAACGATGATAGTGTGACCGAAATAGTTGTACGCAAACCTGCAGGATTGGTATTGTGATGTGTCGACAAAGAGCAGTCGCTGTTAAGGGATATGGAGCGTGACATATTTCGCAGACAATACCATCTGTTATTTGTTAGGTGATAAATTGATAGAAAGATCGCCATATTTCGGCAAAGGAAGTTTGGTCTTGTCGTTCTTTTTGAGATCTGTCAGCTGACAGAGATTACGTTTAATTATGGATCATCTTACTAGAAGAAAGTGTGACGATCCGGAACGGAGAGTTAATCCTGCTGATAGTGGGGGATTGGTTCAAAACAAAGTTGTCCGAATTCATTCGTATGACAAAATGAGTGACCCTTGATGAGAGAGAGAGTGTCAGTCAAGTTCACACTAGTCAGTGCGTTTTGTCACGGATCATCTAAGTGAGCCTTTTACAGGATCTCATTCAGATCAGTTCATATTTGAATGTGCTAACACAGTTTCACAATTGGCGTCAATATTTATCAAAATACTGTTGTGACAACCTCGATTTCGCTACCCCACCCTAACCCTGGAAGAATACCTTATTGTGTTTACGTTTGTAATTGGCCAAATTTTGATGAGATTACCCAGCATGCCCAGTGACCAAAAATTAGAAATGAAACATCTCGTTCATAATGTCCAAGGACAATCCTTCCAAGGTGTTATTGCGTGTGAAAAGTTCATTTCAGTATGAGTTATTCAGGTGAGAAAGTTTCTAAATCACACATGCCACAAAGTGACAAAACCCGTTTCGAGAGACAAAAATACCATAAAATGATCCAGTTTGGGAGTGGTGACACAATGAAGGGAGCTTCCATAAAAAAAATCTGTTTTTCAGGCAAGGTGCAACCAAAGGCGGTTACACAATGAAGCTTTTTGTCCCGTGCCTGGATTTTTACGTGTACGCGTGTGATCAGAGGTTTGGCAGTTGTAGCTATCACACGCCTATCTTATTCAAAACATTCACTTTGAAGCTCCCAACGACTTCTCAGTGTCACATTGTAGGAAATGGCCATGAAAAAATCACTGGGTATTTTCAAAAGTGAAGAGAAGACAGAGTTTAGTACTCGAGCTTATTGCTGTGTAGGATTTCTGCTTGTATTTGGAAAGTGTGTCAATCAGTTGAAAGGGAATCTCACGAGCTATTTTGTTGATCGGAAAGCTTTTTCCGGGTTGGTTTGAGTAAATATGATACACTTAACTGATCCTCCTGCGCTCGCTGTACAACGTCCGAGAACGGAATAGTCCTGTCTCTTTTTAGCTGTACTATGGGTGGGGAATTTGTACGGACTTGGTTTAACTTGTCTGACGGTTTGCGAGGGTCATCAAATGGACTATATCATTACCTGAAAAATCGTTTTGCACTGTTTTCTGTAGATTTGTTTGTCGTTTTTGTGCCGAATCTTCTCAAAATTATGCCGTATATGGTCCAACAAGGACTCCTTTTTAAAGTCTATGTGTTTTCGCGTAAAACGCTATTGTCAAACAATTCGGGAATAAATTAAGCAATGGGTTCAATCGGGTCATGAAAAAGCGGAATAAGGTGGTAAAAAGTATAAAGCTGGTGGCAAGTGTGTTCTCCTGGAAGATTTCAAGTTCCTGTGATACTATCCAGCAATGTATGTTCATTGTTGGGGGAAATAGGTAGTCTCACACAAGGTGAAACAAGGAAGGAATACAAAAACGTTGAAGTTATCATACTGCCAGAGTCTTGGCTGCTCAAAGATATAGCGGATGAAATTACACACTGATGGCTTTCACACTTCATGAACCGAGCGTCCCACTAGGCCTCCGAATCGCGGTGGTGGAGTTATCCCTTACATAAAAACAAGAACACTCGACAGCAATCCATACTTTCTGAGCTGGTTTTGATCAGCACTCATGGATAGCATTCACCTAGCCTCAGATGCAAAGACAAATGAGCTCAGAGCATTTTCTTATCTCTGATTGACTTCAGTTATCTCGGATTTAAATGACTCAATATTTTGTGAGAGTCTTACTGACTATATTGATTTGCGTTTACGAAATTGCTGTTCGTTTGGAACCACCCATGTGCAGATCGATAGATTTTCCTCTCCCTCACTTAAACAATTACGTGGCTGAAGGGAACAGGCTTACAAAAGTGGACGAAGGTCTGAAGCAGAGCAGACTGCCAAGGTGACAGAACTGGAATTTGAACTCCGAAATAAACTATGAGTAAATACGATCCTGAAAAACTTCACTTATCTGGACACCTGACGAGCCATAAAAATAATTTGTGTCAATAACTCAATGATCGGGGGCCTTTCCGTTGACTTTAAAAACTCAACAAAGGCTTTGGATCATTACCTCAGGATGTCTGTTTGCCCGCCTACAGCAGCACTGCTGAGCCTTCTCGAGTCAAGTCCACGGCTCTCCGGAAGCAGCTGAATAAACTGAAGACAAATAAGGCCTTAGGGGCCAATGATTTACCTCATGTGGTCCTGAAAGTACGTACCGATGCTCTTTCGAGTCCCTTGGTAGATATTATCAGTTGTTCTCTGAAAATCTATATGATTCCTAACATATGGATACCAGAAAAGATAACGCATTTTCAGAAATTTCAGCCTGGTACATACTGCCTCATAGCTTGTACATCTCTGATGCTCAGGAGGATGGAGAAAATTTTCACTGCTGCATAATGTCACTAAAAATGCTGTGGATGGTATCCATCAGTTTACCTATGCATCGTCCCGATCTACTCTTGAAGCTGTAGCCTGTTTTATAGAATTCGTTATGATCCATTTGGAAAAAAAATGTAAAATGGCTAGGGTACTACTATGAAAATGTTTTTGGCACTCTGGACAGTTCAGTGTTGCGCAATCTGTCGTCCGAGTCAAGAGTTGATCAGAATCTCACCGTGATTCTTCCAATCTTGATTCGTTGGTTAACACTGCTAACCTTGAGAATGAGGACACATGGTCCCAAGTATGGAATTTCAATATGAGTAGTACGACATTGTATCTGGGTACGCATACCTGATGAGCGGCAGTAACCGCGAAACCGGTCGTGTGCTTCCGGGGGAATTTTGTCCTATCATCCAGATACAATGTCTTAACAAACATGTTCCCAAATTTTCCGCCGTGCTTTATTTGTTCACCGTCTTTCATAGTCTACACACTCCAGTGAGGTGTTTTCCAAAGTTAGTAAGCTGTCCTTTTTCACTCTCAGACCACGTATGTTCTCCGTGCCTCATAAATGCATTTCATAATTTACAACCGCTTAGTATTCTTTCATGGTTTGCAGAGAAAAAGGACATTCATTTGATCCCATGGTCCATAAAATACATCTCTAGATGTACTGACGCATCTAGAGTTACGCTTGTTGAAATCATCATGAAGAAAACACTCTTGTGCTTGTGATAGTATTACAGATATAAGTAGTATGGCATTGTATCTGGATGACAGGACGAAATTTCCGCTCATCAGATATGCGTACCCGGTACTGTTGGGCCAAATCATCCGTATACTTGGGCAATTCCAAATTCTCTCCCTACAAAGTGAGCTTACAAAAGGCCGTATCTACATCCTTCACATGCTCAAAGTTCTGTCTGGTGTTTACTCGCACTTGTGCATATCGTGATTCCTCCGTGTTGTATCTCGTTCGTCTACTTGTCAATCACAAGAAGTTTCTTTCTCGGAATTACGAAACAGTTTGAACGGGGAACGGCAATCCACCGTTTAACGCCGTTTTATTCCTTCGTTGAAATGCTCTGCACGTTGTACTGTCTTTTCCGTGGAAATGATGTAAAATGCGGAAATATCATCCTCTTGGGTGTATGAAGCAGTTGTTGACGACTTGAGTTTTGGGTGAAATTTTCAGTTGTACACGACAACAAGTGGAAAATGCCGTTCCCATAGAACATCATTCCAATAACACCGGGCCTGTGTTAAAGTGTCGAAAGTATAGACGTGAAGGATCAGACGGTGTTTATTGCTTCCTTCCTTGGAAATTAGAGGAGTATAGACAGTGGCTGATTGAACATCTTCTAAACAAAAACATCCGGCAAGCCTTCTTTCAAATGAATCAAGTGGCACTGTGTAAATTAAGTTCAACTGTATCACGTCTGCGGTGTGATAATCAAGTTGATCTATGGGTTGCCTCTTGGGAATCAGTCGCAAAATGCCTACTTGTTCATTTACTGAAGTATTTGAAGCACACATTGCACAACTTTGGCCCCTGACTGATTTTAAAACTGAGTGATTGGGAATCTCCTTGGTTTCCGAGAACTATGGATTATTTTTGCGAAGTCACTCGGTCATGAAAGTACATCAGCAACATTCAAATCAGAGACCCGAAATCAAACACTCCACTTGACTGACTGTTTAAACACTCTCAGTAGTATGGTAGTGAAGACCAGAAGTGCTTTTAAAATGAGGTGAAGTGGTTCTACTCATAAAACTTTAAGTAATAGAGTAATACTGTTTTGCATTTCGGAAGGAAGAAATATTTCTCATCTAGGGAGTTCCCTATTAGGCATTTGTCATGCATCAAAACCGGTTGTCCTAATCAGATATTGTTCGTGTTAAAAATTCACCCTGTTTGTAACAAGTCTTGGTTCGTTTTCGTAAAAACTAAAAAAATCCTATTTCAAGCCTTGAGGAAACAACGACGAACTGTTAGTCATTTTCAACACCGTGTCATCGATGTCAGATTTCTTCCGACCGAAAAGCCGCCCTAATCAGCAGTTCACTGGAGATCCCTCGGACTGGTTTCTACTGCGTATAAAGCCCGGCTGTCTCAATTTATATACACGTAACAATGAATAACCTTGTGCGAAAATCACCCCGGCGAAGTCCATACGCGTTTTTCGGCACGTTCTGTGATCTACGATGAAACTGTTGAAGGAATCGTCCCAAAATAGTTTAGAAAATGGGGAAAAGCCGACAAAAAGAGGAACTGAGCTGGAAAATACGTTCGAACTGAAGACCAGGGCAATCAATACAATCATTTGATACCTTCTCAACTGGAGTGATAATTGTTCCCGTAATTGAGATTGTAGAATTCGAGGCTCCTAAATCGCATCCAGGTGGGTAGTGACGGATATTAGTTATCAGTCTATTGGGGAATTTTCTCGGAAGTAAGCAGATAATCGGCAAGAATAGAGTTAATTAGCACGAACACAATATGAAGGAATCTCATATACCTGGTTACCAAGTAGGGATATTCCGACGTGGTACGAAGAAAATGGGAAACATTTTAAAGGAAATACAAAGTGGATACCGTAACTGTAAGGGACTGTGGGGATCAGGAGTAGGAATAAGAATTTTATACTACAACAAACACTGCTTTAGAGTGGTTCCCCAAAGAAAGTAAGGACCGGTTGCCGGAAATGAGTATCTTTAACCACGTGTGGAATATCAGTGGATAAGAATGGAACGTTATTAGAAACTGTCTGACGGTACAAATCGCTTTGAGGAGCCGAGGACACCGGCATATCCATGAAACAGTCTGCGCTTGCATTGAAACACGAGCATGATACACTACCATCATTTAGTTCTTTTCTAAACGCAATCTGTCGATAACAACTTAAGGACTACGATCTATCAGTGGAAGAAATGGCTGAGAGTTTCTTATTTATCTCAAAAATCTACTCAATTTATTCACAAGAGGGAGGGATTACAACTCGTGTACGGCTGTTATTGAGAATCATCAATCGATCCTCTCAAATCCGCGGTTCGAGGAAGACAAATCTGTGAGTACGGCCGCAGTTTGCTTCTCTCCAAGCCTGCTCTGTGCGCCCATGTTATTATGTTATGTTATTCATAACTGCATGTGTTTATTTCAAATTAGGAAGCGGAAAATAACAAAACCTCGAAGAGGCGTGCGAGAAACCGGCACTTAAGGTCCCCGGATACGTCTTCCGCTCTGGAGGAAATCGAATACCTTTGTCTAACGATGTTTAGGGAAAGCTTGAATGACGTTTACGTTCATTGGACAAAGAGGAAGGCGGTATTAATTTACTAGAATAATAAAATCGCAGTTTGTTTTGTGTGGCAACCAAATCAATAGTAGGGTACTTTCAACTAGAACAGACAAAAATACTTTGAGGCTCTGCACTTCCTTCCCCTCGGACTAGCATCGTCTCTATGTTTAGCCGAATGACTAGATAAATCTGGGGTTTCTGTGTGTGTGGGGTGGCGGGGGAGAGGGTATGTGTATTCCACGTGAGATGCATTGTGCTGACTGTGCCGAAAGGGGGCGCGGGATGGATTTCGGTTAGGTATGTGTGAATGTGTACCTGTAAGATGATATGGCGTACAACGTAAGGGACAAAAGTGTTTCCCAGGCCAATGCCGGATTTTGGTTTACATTATTTTTGCGGCTTCTAACCGCGTCATCAAGCGCCTTTTCATCCTGTCGTTGTGAGTGGCTCTTTTTTTTAATTTCTTTTTGATACACATATTTTCGCCTTTTCTCTTTCGACCGCTTGTATTTCTTTTGGCTTTGGTAAATCGTGAATATGGTCCCACGAGAGAATTCAGCAATGTGCAATCTAGCCGCGAGCAACTTTACTGAGGAAGCGGCAGGTACTAGTTTTCAAAGAAATCAGAAATTTCGAGGATGGATTCTATCAGCTGGAGTAACTCGGGCTTTACAAATGAAAATGAACTTCCAACAATACCCCCGGGGAACAGTTACAAAATCACTCGTTTTCCCTACACTATGGATCGGTAATTCTGATAGGACTGGCAGTGTTCAAAATCTCTGCATCATTGTGATCTAACTTTCTTGTTTGATGCAGTTGAATTATCTTAGGCAAACAATAAATCTGGTCATTCAATGTTTTTCTGTCCAAATTGGTTTTTGCGCACCATCTGAAATGGATGAATGGTTTATTTTTCTGTTCCATTCCACTTATGTTGTATGCGTAATACAAACATTGTCAACGATCAATAAGGCTATGAAAAATGGGTAAATGTCACTGACGGGTCAATAATCCGGGGAAATTTATTTGTGCTTGGCCAGCTTATCTTGTCTCTAGCAGTGCCTTTGAGAAGATCAGCTCCTAGTGAACCTTATCAACACACATGAGACTGACCAGTCCTAGGTTGTCGACTACTGTGATAATAAAACCCCACTCAAAAAAAGCAGAACGCGAACAAATCAATGCAACAGGTAAGTTATTCCCATTAAAGTGTTCAGAAACTGTACAATGGGATTACCCCCGGGAATTTCTAGTGACAAAGCTAAAACGGTTATGCGTTTGAAGAATCTGATGACATATCAAACTGCTCGGTGATAGATTTGTTCTGACCAAAGAAACATAGGTACTCACGTAAGACCATGAATTAACCATTTGCTCGGACGGATGACACCAACCATCATCTCACGGATCAACGAAATACTGACCACACGTACGACAAGGTCTAAGAGTTCGAATAGAAACACAGCGGTCCGATTTCAAAGTTAAGTTAACGGTTCTCGGAACTACCGACTAGAATACCCGAACGAGATTCACAGTACAAATGTTGGCAACTGTTTTTCGGGTCCTTTATGGAACAACCTCCCCCCTGGGTCTGTTCATCACATGAATTATCAACTTACCCGCCGGGTCACGTGCCCCAAAATTTTAAGCACGGTGATAATGTGACACTCTGTCAGATAACACTCAGTCAGTCGGTTTTCACCTTATTTTCTGGAAAATTGTGTAATATGTAGAAATTTTCTATCCATCCCGGCACATATTTCAACATTTCCCGTTGTTTTGCTATCCTCTTACCCGAATGAGCAATCAACCATCAAAACTGCCTCTAGTTTCAGAGCTGACTTGATCAAATACCTAGGCGTTACAATCAACATAGATTTTTGGTGGTTTTCCCGTATTTCGGGTTGTGTAAAAACTACGTAGATCGTTTATTTTTAATGAAAATTCGTAGGCTAAGGCATTTTTGTTCCGGGCAAGCTGTTACTTTTTCCGCCAACTTATTCGTCCGATCTTATTCCGTCGCTCTGTGGCAATCCTTCCTCGTCTAATAAGCGAACATTTTTATCGCCGTAACCTGCGGCTGGGTTATTATTAATCATATTTCTTTGATTTCCCCAGATATTTTTAATTCCTAAATTGCACGATTTGCGCATCATATTTTGTGCAAAATTTGCCGTGAACTTCCTTACAAATCCCACATATTGCCCTCACTATGAATTCACTATTTACCGTTTGCATCTCTCCTCATGTTCCGAATTCAAACTCACCCTCTCCCGTAAACACATCACTCGCAACTCCCTAGTGTCTTATTCACCATGTTTTCTGGTTCGTGGGACGGAAGTTACAGAGGACCTTCTCGCAAACCTCGGTACCTGAACCAACGTTTCCCCTCTTTCTCTCTCTCTGACTTTTGAGAATGTCAGTTATCGGTTTCGTTCCCAGTTATTTTGGATGAGTTGTGAGTCTGATAACTTATAAAAGTCCGAAGTGGAATGGAATACAACATAATAAAATAAGCTAATGAAGATACGTTTAAGAATCTTTAAAGAAGTTTTTAAAAACAAAGTTAAACAATGAACAGCTACTGTCAACATAATTCACTAAGATGTTGCGTAACAGACAGTGAAGTTTTGCACGTCCTGTCTCTACTTCTTGCCGATTAGTGCGATTGCAATTTCAAACCCACTTGTGGTTTTTAACGAGGTGAAACGTGTTTTTGGCTTTTTGCAACAGCAGTTCGATTGGCTCTGAACTTACCGGGGAAATTTGTGGTGTCTTTTGTTTGAAATCCGGATGGTAACACAATTCAGCATGCTCTGTTAACTTATTTTTTCGTGTGTCAGGGCCCAATCCTCATGTGTATGTACTGTTTCCCAGATCATTCCCCCAGGCCTTCTAAGAAGATCATTAGTCGAGAGTCAGTTTTAACCTTTGGTGATCCTGAAAGCGATTCACGCCGTGGTCGTGTTGTTCCGTCAGTGAACTTCATCGGGTAAACTTCCTAACCCTTTGTTATCCGCTTTGTATTGTTATTGAACTCACAAATGAATCTGGTTGTGATCCCGCTTCCTCTTTTCAGGAATGAAATCTTACAACCGAGTGCAGTCCCTTGCCGGTGTTTTGATGGACAAAGATTTTATCCCAGTTGAAGCTAGAACTTGATTCGTATAGTGAATTGCGAATTTATGAAGATTCTGAGCAAATTGCTGGGTCATACGGATTACAGTACACCAATATTGATAAAACAGTGCAATATTTCTAATACTAAGCTAGTTCCAATAATTTTTAATGAAGAATATTTGAACTGAGCTGAACTCCTAATAGGGGTTCAAATGTCCGTGTGCCCAATCCATTTTGACATCCGTTGTCTGCTTTCTGGCCCTGCTCCAAGTGAGACTCACTTATGGTCAAAGTTCCCGTGCTGACTGCGTCACATCAAGCAAAAGACAATTTTGCACGGGCCCTACTCAACCAGAATATGATGAGTGGGAGTTCTATTTTGTTTGGACATTTGAGCAATCTATATTCGTCTGATATGTTTGGAAAGCATTATCAAAAATAATAAATTCCCGGTGAATGTTTTTTTCGTGCACAACCGAGTACATCACATGTGTGGATGACTGAATAGTTGGCTGATTGAAAGAACTGTTCAGAAGGGTAGCCGGGAATGTGTGCTCAGCACTGTGACCAAAACCGTCCCGTATTTCCGAACCAGAAAGCCCAGGCAATGGGACAAGAGCGACCTTTCATGCAGCCCGTTTTCACATACATATTCCACCGAAATGCTTCCCCATGATTGGTATGGATTTTTATCGCTAGGTTATGTATCTGGGACCGTTGTGCTTCGTAATATGCACACCAATCTTGCCGGACTATATTGGTATTCATGAGTTACAGCTTATCTGGGAGTTCCTTCTTTGGGTCATTTTCCCGTTTACCCCCGGGGATACTTTTGCAGACGTCTTGCTCTTCAGCGCAGCTTTTTGCCTATCACTAGTTGACTAACATGAATCAGGTCAAGAATTCCTTCTCCGATCATTACAGGGGTCACCACGGCTGCATGTGTAGTAAGTTGCTTTTGTACGGGGGATTAGATTCCGATTCTCCTATCCTGCGGTGAATTGAGAAACTGTAAGCTCCCGAATAATGGTATCCCGTAAACCCATTCACAGTGGTATCCAATGCAGTGAAAAAAATGGACGAACTCGAAAATTCTGGCTCCAAAAGATGTGAAGTCCAACGGTAGCCTCAAGTGTGTGTATCCTGTTAAGGATACAAAGCAAATACGGCATTATAAATTGTTAAAATATGTGGTCTTTGATCAATCTCCCTTGGGGTTTCTATGTCTAAAAGTTATCAACTTGGTATTAACTGGTTGAGGACCACAAAGGAGATGATAGTTACCAGGAGAACAAAATCATGCAAAGAATACTATTTGGAAGGGAACCAAATCACCGTTTACTTACACAGTTCCTTTTCGACTTAACCCCTTCTGTTGAATAATAAAGCCTCGTTTGAAAAGAATGAAAAATCTTTCAGGATGTCTCACTCTTTGTATCTTCTCGAATTTATAATTGCTCTGGTGTTCGCCACTTTGCGGATGGGCCTACTTATCAGAAAAAGACCACCGCCGATTTCATCCGCTCATCTTTGTACAGGGAACCGGACCCCGGTCAGTCAGCAGATCATGTGCTTTTTTGAACTTCATCGTGGACGGTCATTGCTCTCACACTGACACATTACAGCCGTTCAACAAAGCCCTTTCTTATTTCACAAGTTTCTATTTAATGCTTTGGTAATAATTTGGTAAAAAGTGATAGGAAGTTCAAATCTGAGGCAAGTTCTGAGGGGAACAGCTGTTCGTTTGCCGCAAGAAGGCCGTCGTTTCTCAAAAACCGGTTGAGAATCACGTAACAGCTGTTCCATCCCACTGTGTAATGAATTTTGCTTGGGAAATGCAAAGCATTGAAAAATGTCTAATTCGGGAAATTAAAATGTAGACAGTACTTTTGGTAAACTTCTAGGCAGATTTGTTTGGTGCACCGATTTCGCGGACTTTGTTGCTGATTCTAGCGACTCATCTAGCTCAGCCGATTATACTGTGGTCATATATAAAGCTCATCTTGTTCCGCATGATATGTGGGGATCACACGTGTTCACCCATGGTTCTCACTCCATCCATGTGCCAGTGCTTTACATATGGGTGGTGCTTTATCAGATGTAAGCTGGCCTTTTGGTCGCGGTGATCACCGCGCACGGCTTCAATAATTCTCGACCATTTGATAATCCAGTTTAGGTAATTGTAACCAAACCATCTTCCGTGACAGTGTGTGAAGTTTCCTGGTTATTCATACGGTGACAATGTTGGAACCCATTCAGGAAATTAGATGTGGCGGGTAACATGCCACCCCAGTGCGCAGGATGAGAACTGGCGATTAAGGTGACATTTTACTGTTTGGCCGTGAAATAAACTCAGCTACGGCTATGCCACTTTCGGCACCAAAGATTTGTTGAAACTTCTAGCGCTTCACTGCTTTAGACACAATCTTTACTTCAATCAAAGTCAGCAATCATCGTGGTGGAGCCAATAAAACTTGTTTCTAAAATGGCGTTTATTAGTTGGCGTAGACTACTAAACGTTTTGCTGACTCTTTCACAGCAACCACTCTGCTTTTCGGAACAAGTCAGCCAGGACCATCCCGTTAAACAGAAAGCCATCAGTAGGAAATAT